>JAWRVF010000210.1:0-95000 GCA_036785485.1 Physcomitrellopsis africana | reverse complement strand
GTGTAAATATATGTGCTAAGATTAAGGGTAGGAACTAAGGGGCTTGATATACAACCTTACCAAATGGTTACCACTAAATGAATTTCATAATGAAGGTGGTTTTCCTAATGCACATCTGAATCAGCAAAGTCAACTTGAAGGATACATTCAGAATTAGAAAGTTTTTTTTGAGGAGAATGCACCAATAAACACTTTGGTATTAATAATTTGTAATATTTTCTCCATTGAGAAAAAGAAAAAAGAAAAAAGAAAACTATGCCCATTCTTGTAATATTTAGAAATGAAGCAAGAGCAGCTTCATTGGTTTCAGCATTGCATAGGCTACCTGATGTGGATCCTCTTGTCAGAATTGAAAGACAATTATTGGTCATTCATGTGGTTCTGTTACCTGAATTTGTGGCTTTTTGGAAGAGCAATTGGAAGAATCCAACAGAGATGGTCAAAATGTGATTAGGTTTTGTGAGTGATGTCAACCAAGTCTAAGGGTCATAACAAACCAGAGGATTTAAACAAAAGTAGGAGCCCTGATTGGAATAGATGGGATATGATGTGGTGGGATTGTCCACAATGATGGTGATCTGGCTACAAGACAACCTAGAGATACACCCATGAAAATAAATCTCTAGAAACTTGGACACATGTCAATGCACCCAGACCTCAAGTTCCAAGTTCCAAATTTCATTTTGAGATATTTTTTCTTTTCTTTGTCCTTTTTAATTTTTTTTGGAACACAAGGAATTACACTCCCCTGTTAAACTTCCATTTTGTAAAGTTGATACACAGTGACTGGAGACTTTGCTTCAAGGCTCCAAGTTGGAGTACAACATACAGACTTTAGCTGGTAGAGTGTAGTTCCATCTGATAGAGTTCCCTTTGCCTGAGGATCCTATTATATGTTGAGATATTTGTTGCAACAAAATAGCAGCTCTGCAAAACCTCAACCACTTGTTCCTTCTAAAGTGGATGTGGCACAGTTTCATGTATTTCCATGCTTGGAAGCTGAAACCATACTTAGAGGTGGGCAGCTGGAAACCTCATATAAAAAATATATTCTCACACACACATTTGCTAATGAAGTTCCATGATCTCAAGCACTGTGCTGAATCCCATTGCAAAAAACATTAAAAACAAAATAAATAAAAATGCAAAGAGAAAGACCTCTTCCAATTGATTTCAAATGAAGCAAGTTGAATATATCAAGGAAGTGCAACAAATCAAAGACTAATTTTATCACACTATATTTCTCAAGGATTCTGTTTGTGCAATTAACACAATGTCACCTGAGGTGCTGCAGACATTGCAAAGTTTAGGGCTTTATAAAACTTTTTGTTTGTTAGGATTTGTGATTGTTGCAAAACAATTGGGTGGGACTGTGGCAGAAGCCTTAAAAAAAGATAAAAGCAATCTCCTAAATGATAAAAGCAAAGATTTAGTGGCTCTTTTAACATGGATGCAACTTGATGGGAATGTAAGTCCTGCCCTAGCTCAAAAGCCAGATTTTAAGAGCTTTGCAGTGCCCCTACCCCCTCTACAGAAGGGTTGCAGAAATTAGGGCTTTTAAAAGCCAGGATCACTATACAGTCACGTGGTCAAATTGTAATGACTCAGCAGAGGTTCATGCACATATGGCCAATTGCTTTTGCTTGGGTGGCATTGATGGATGTGGCACCAGATGGAATGTTGTTGAACATAACAGGGGATTTGTCATATTGATGGCCTGAGTGCTGGTTTCAAATGTTCTCTTCAGTTGACAATACTTTGATATTGTACAGTCACCACTTGCAATTGCACAGTCATCACTGGAGTGGAATGGGATGCAGATCAATTGGATGAATAAATGCTTACATTCACCTTTCACAACTTCATAAAAAAGCATACAAATAAGAAGCATTTTATTATTAATAATATTTATTATTATTTTAAAAATAAAAATGAGGTTAGCATATTGCTATTGAGCAGATGCTTGCCCAGCAGGATCCATATGAAAATGAGGGAATCGGGTGTCAAGGGTTCCAATGAACCCTGATTTTCCTTCTGAAACATCATATTTATTGTTTTATTTATTTGTTTGTTTTTTAGATTGTTTCCCTCCTGGTATCAAATTTGTGTAACAATTGAGCTTGTTTGTTGGATAACTTGGCAATTGCTTTTTGTATTCTCAACTGGCAATGTTTACCATATTCCATAATTATAAACCAAAATCGTTATAAATATTTCCTCATGCAACTTTTCTATTTCTTGAAAGGTCATGTCATTCTATTGAATATAGGATGACATGGCCTCATTATGAGGATCCAATGCAATGGATGGGTTATGGCTAGAATGCATCATGTCAAGAGGTGGAGCTTGCCACTAGGCAATTATGAGCTTTTCCTCTCTTATGATTATTATGATTATTTTGGCTTGTTGGGTTTATTTTTCTTTTTCTTTTTCTTTTTGCTCTTGTCTCCTTGATGTATTCTAGCCTTGATCTCGATAGATGTAATTCATCATGGATTTCTATCATTATTTTATTATTATTTTAGTTTGTTGTTGTTATACAATGTTTTTTTAAGATTTAGAAAGTGCTAAGATTGATGATGAAGGAGGTGCACTAGTTCTAAACACTTGTCTCACAACATTGCTAAAATCTGAGTGAAACATTTCAATGCTCATTGCCCTGCCCACGTGAAAATCTCTGTCCTTGCAAAGAGTCTCTTTAAAGATCCCTTGTCCCATAGTTTTCAATGTTTGAAAAATCTAGGTTGAAATCAATGAAAGTGGGAACCACTCTGCCTTGATGTTTGCAATATTCAAAAGCAGAAGTCAAAAACTTGTGTTCCATATGAGAGTGTCCAATAGCAATGAAGGGAATGTTTTTCTCAGAGATCCTTGGATTTCTATAATGTCTATCTAGCACATGCTTCCTAGCCATGGAACATTGTTGTTGCTTCTCCCACTGTTTTGTACTCCAATCTCCTTCCTAAGAATCTTTGCTGGGCTGCTATGAGCAGGCAGCTCCCAATGAGAGTTTAGATTGCATCTATTTTTTTAGATTTGAGGGCACATGGAGAATTAGTTTATTGTTGGCTTTCCTGTGCATGTTACATGGGGAATCAGGCTTGTATCCCCACTAGTGCTGGTGATTGGACAAGGAGTTGCATTGACACTGGCAAACAACTTTTGCATACTGGAATGGATACCAATACTCAGAAGAAAATATATAAACAAAAAGAGAAACTTCCACTGTGAAGTTTGCAATATAAGTCATGTCAAATTTCAATAAAAATCCCACTAACTGTATTAGTTTGGAGATTTTCTCCCATAATTTTAAGAATATTTTTCCTAAAATCAGTTTTCCATTTATTTTATTTATTCCGTTTTCTATATTTATTATTAATTTACATTACTGTCACATCCAAAAAAAATTTGCAGTATAGGTTATAAAAAATAAACCTTTTTTTCAGTTAAATGCATTTATTTATGATAACATACTTAATTGAGAATAAATTTGTTAGTTGTAAGAGTGTATCAAAGTACACTTATTTGGCTCATATATCATCAAGGCTTGGCAATCAGTGTATGGAGGGCTTAATCAAATAAGGATACTTTTATATTATGCCAACTTTAAACTATTGGTCTTCTAAAAACCATAATTTTAGAAATGCTCTCAACCAAGAGGACTTGGTTACCTTGGTATGACACAAATTAACAACCAGCCCAAGAAGATCAAGACCATAGAAATCTTTTTCTAGAAGCAAACAATATCTTTTAAAGAAAATCTACCAAAGTTTTAAAAATTTAGAGTGTTATGGTTTCTCTTGTGTGGCTTATGCCCTTAGGCAATATGGACACAGTGCAACAATTTATTCTTCAATGAGAAAGCATGAAGCAACTAACAAGTTTGAATAACAATTTTGTCCAATTTTTTAGAGCATAGACAATTGATATGGAAACACACAAGGCAAAACTGGTAAAACATGTAGACAACAAAGCAAGTCTTTTACATGATTGGGATAGGCCATAGATGGCATGCAAAATACTTGGTATTTGATTTAAGAAGTCAATAGTGTAGAATTTCTAATTTCTACAGAGAGATTTAATAATTTTTAATGAGATAGCAAAATATTAATTTGTAGAAAATAGAGAGTAAGACTTAATATTCACCTTCAAACAAGTGTTAAGGCACTAAGCACTATTTTTTTAAAACTCATTACTAATCAAAGCATTAAATACATGTCAATTGTGTTCTATATATTATATAATATAATAAAAAACTTATTAATCTTAAATATTGGTATTTTAATTCTTTACTTAATTATTGATTATTTTAGTTGATAGATATTAAAATAATAAATGTTTTATATACTATATTTATACTTATATATTATTATTTTAGAAAAATTAAAGAAAGAAAGACTAAACAAAGGCTGATCATTTAAGTTCATAAAATTTGTATATATTAGTAACAAAGAGGTTAAAAACTTAATATATTGATATTGTATCAAGAAAGATTAATGTTGATTTATTATTATTATTAATATTATTATTCATTTGTAACATTTTGACATTTTCAAAAAAACTCTTAGAAATTAATTTTAAAAATATATTATATACTATTTTATTTTAACATAAATTTATAATTAGATAATAAAATTAAAATATTTATACTAATATAGATACATATTATAAATCTTTAATAAAATAAAAAAATAAAAATAAAATTATCATTAATTTTATAAATACTTCTATTTTTTATTTAATATTATTTTAAGTCTCTTTCATCTTTTAAAAAATATCTTTTTCAATCCTTTTATATTTTAAAAATAAAACATACCTTAGATTTTATTCCTCCAATTTTTTTTAAATGTGTGAATATTTAAGTATGTCTTAATAACCTTTATAAGTTATATATTAGTTTATATATAAAATTACTATCCTTTATAATATCAATTACTCTAATTAGAATTTATTTTTATTTTTTAAAATTTATTTATTTTAATTATATATAGAAAATATAAAAATATAAAAATGAATTAGATTTTTCAAAAGTATCCTTATAATATTTTATTTTAGTGATTTTATTAGAAAACTATTAAATCAAAATAAAAGTATGATAGTTTTTTTTATTATTTTTTATTTATTTTATTGTAAATAATATCTTAGAATTAATTATATAAAAATCTATAAATATGATAAATAATTTTTATTATTAATATGCTGATTAGATCTATTTATAAATTATAAAAGATTTGTAGCTAGATTATGATTTAATTCAATATAAGATATTGTTAGGAATACAAGATAGTGGATTAGCAAAGAAATAATGAGAAGATTACAGAATAATTTCAAGAGTAAAGAACTGGATGGACAAGAACAAGAACTAGATCAAGAATAAAGGACTATATTGATATCAAAAACAAGGCAACACTTTGGATTGCTCCAAGACTTGTGTTGGCAAGACTGAGGTGCTCTTTGATCTTATCTCTTATTTATACTACAAGGCCTATGTCCCATTGGATTTTTTAAGAATATCTTAGAAGATTTTAGAAGTTTGAGGAAGATTATGGAAGACTCTAAAAAATCTACGAGAGGTTCCGGAAGGTTGAAAAAGATTCTAGAAGATTCTTAGAAGACTAAAGAAGGTTTTAGAAGGTTTTAGAAGGTTTTAGAAAATATTAAAAAGTTATGGAAGATTTTAGAAGACTACGGAAAGTTCTAGAAAGTGATAATTTAAAATATGTCCATGATATCACCTTCTCTTTTAGCGACAAGTTTTATGAGGAGCCAAAGCAATTTGATAATCAAATCACATACGTAAGAAATCTAGAATTTGTCAAAGTACAGAAGCAACATATTCTGTCTTATATTTATTGGTTATCAGTTCAACAAGACCCTTGAGATGGCATCGATGACCTTCAGATATAATTTCTATTAAACCAATGTCTCATCCAAGAATTTGCTCTTCGTTGTGACTTTCAAAACATCCCTTGAACATAATTTTTGATCCATTTAGAATCACTCTTCCAACTTCAAGGAATATTACCAAAGATTGGGCATTTGAATCGAGATTTTTGTGATAAGGTTGTATATCTAAAGATTCCAAATGTGACCTTATTTGATATTAGAATATTTCTTCTTCATCTTATCTATGTTCTTCAAATCCAACAGATTGTGAAAGTTACAATGATTCCCCAATTACTTGTATGGGAGAAAAATCTTCTGACTCTTATTCTTGCAATTTCCTTGAAATGCAAAGATTTGACATGATAACTAATAAGCTTCTAGCAGGATCTATTCTATTGTAGAAAAAATACAAGTGCAGATCTTAGTGTGGCTCTCCCCTTTTTAAATTGGTCTTCTATTGTTGATAGAAAGTGTCATTTAGAAGCCAAATGATATTGCTGTCCACAAAATCTTTAATGACAATTGAATTTAGATTTTTTAGGACATTGTTGATGGAATTTTTGAACTTTTTTAGATATATTCTTAAGATTATTTGAGGGTTCCTATATTCTTTTGCTAATTCCATAGTCCTTTTGATAGATGAAATATTCCAATTGTCCATGTCTTATACGCGAATCCAATATTTCATCCACTTTATATTCCAGCACTTGATTGATTTCAATTGGGATTGGTGGTGGAATAGTTCTTTCAACAATATTTGATTTATGATAGGTTTTTAAAAATGAAATATGAAAGACTAGATGAATGTGCATGCTACTTGGTAGTTCTAAATAAAAATTTATTGGATATACTTGATATAGAATTATAAAAGGTCCAAGTTTTTGATAGTCTAATTTTCGTGATGGTCGATTCATTTGTATATTTTGTCAGAGTAGCCAAATACAATCTCTTATTTTAAACTTTGGTTGATTCTTGCGATGAATGTCTGCGTAGTCTTTATATTGGTCTTGAGCCATTTGTAGTTGGAATTTTAATTCTTCATGGATGGTTTTTAAGTAGGTAGCTTAACTTTCTGCAGTAGGGCTTTCCACATCTTCAATTTAGAATAGATCTGATCTAAGGTGGTATCCATAGTTTCACAAGAATAGAATTTGCTTCATCGAAGAATGTTTGGAATTATTGTATGTAAACTCAACCAATGGTAGAAAGTCCGTCTAATCATCTTGTTGGTAATTTATACTACAACAAAGATATTATTCCAAGATTTGATTCATTCATTCTGTTTGACCATCGATCTGCATATGATAAGTGGATGAGAGGTTAATCTTGACCTTCAAAAGTTGAAATAGTCGTCTCTAAAAATTTGATACAAATTATAATCCTCAATCTAAAATAATATCATTTTTAAGGCCATATATTCAATAAATATTATCAATAAAAAATTTGGTCATTTCTTTCCCAGAAATAGTCTTCTTACATAGAATAAAATGTGCCATCTTGATAATTTCAAGGATGCAAGTTAGCAGGTTAGCAAAGAATTAAGGAGAAGAAATCAGAACCATAATAACTTTAAGAACAAAGAACTAGATGGACAAGAACAAGAACTAGATCAAGAATAAGAAACTGGATTAATATCAAGAACAAAGCAATACTCTGGATAACTCCAAGACTTGTGTTGGCAAGATTGAGGTGCTCCTCAGTCTTGCCTCTTATTTATACTATAAGGCCTTATGTCCTATTGGACCTTCTAAGAGTATCTTAGAATATTTTAAAAGCTTGAAGAAGATTTTGGAAGACTCTAAAAAGTCTACGGGGGATCTTGGAAGGTTGAAGAAGATTCTAGAGGGTTCTAAGAGTATTTTAGAATATTCTAGAAGTTTGACAAAGATTTTGGAAGACTCTAAAAATCTACGGGAGGTCTTGGAAGATTGAGTAAGATTCTAGAAGGTTCTAGAAGATTCTAAAAGATTCTCAAAAACTATAGAAGATTCTAAAAGTCTATCAAAAGTTCTAATAGTGGCTTAAGTATGTCCGTGACATCATCTTCCCTTCTAGCGACGAGTTTCACGAGGAGCCGAAGCAATTTGATAATCAAATCATATGCGTAAAAATTCTAGAATTTGTCGGAGTAAAAAAGTAATATATTTCATCTTTTGTGCGTTGGTTATTGATTCAACAGTGCCCTTGAGATGGTGTTGATGACCTCGAGATATAACCTCTATTAGACCAACATCCCATCCAAGAATTTGTTCTTCATTGCGACCTTCAAAACATCATCCGAATATAATTTCTGGTCCATTTGGAATCACCCTTCCAACTTCGAGGAGTATTATCAAAGCTCGGGCATTTGAATCAAGATTTTTGTGATGAGGCCATATCTCCAAAGACTCCAAGCGTGGTGGCCTTATTTGACGTTGGAATACTCCTTCTTCATCTTGTCCTTGTTCTTCAAACCTAGCAGATTGTGAAAGTTGCAATGATTTCCCAACCGCTTGTATGCCAGAAGAGTCTTCTGACTCTTGTTCCTGCAATTCCTTTGAAATGCAAAGATTTGACATGATAACTAATAAGCTTCTAACAAGATTTATTCTATCCTAGAAAAATACAAGTGCAGGTCTTGGTGTGGCTCTATTTTTTTTATATTGGTCTTTTGTTGTTGATAGGAAGCGTCATTTAGAAGCCAAGAGATGTTATTATCCACAAAATCTTAAATAACCATTGAATCTAGGTTTTTTAGGATACTATTGATAGAATTGGCGTACCTTCTTAGGTGCATTCTTAAGGTTATGTGAGGGTTCCCATATTCTTTTGCTAACTCCATAGCCCTTCCAATGGATGAAATATTCCAATTGTCCATGTCTTATACGTGAATCCAATATTTCATCCACCTCGTATTCAATCTCTTGATTGACTTCAACTGGAGCTGGTGGTGGAATAGTTCTTCCAGCAATATTTGATTTATAATAGATTTTTAAAAGCGAGACATGAAAGACTGGATGAATGTGTATGCTACTTGGTAGTTTGAAACAATAACTTATTAGATTTATTTAGTGTAGAATTGTAAAAGGTCCAAGTCTTTGATAGTCTAATTTTTGTGATGATCGATTTGTTTGTATATTTTGTCGAAGTAACCAGACACGATCTCCTACTTTGAAATTTGGTTGGTTCTTGCGATGAATGTCTGCATAGTCTTCATATCGATCTTCGGCTATTTGTAATTGGAATTTCAATTCTTCATAGATGGTTTTTAAATAAGTAGCTTGATTCTTTGCAACACGGCTTGCCATATTTTTAGTTTGGAATGGATCTGCTCAAAGGTGGTATCCATAGTTTGAGAAGAATGGAGTTTGCTTTGTTGAAGAATGTTCGGAGTTATTGTATGCAACCTCAATCAATGGTAGAAAGTCCGTCCAATCATATTGTTGGTAATTTATACTACAACGAAGATATTGTTCTAAGATCTGATTCACTCGATTTGTTTGACCATCAGTTTGAGGATGATAAGTGGATGAGAGGTTGATCTTGACCTTTAAAAGTCGAAATAATCCTCTCCAAAAGTTTGATACAAATTGTGGTCCTCGATTTGAAATAATATCAATTGAAAGGCCATGTATTCGATAAATATTATCAATAAAAAACTTGGCTGTTTCCTCTCCAGAAATAGTCTTGTTGTACGGGATAAAGTGTGCCATTTTGGTAAGACGATCTACCACCATAAAAATTGAATCTTTTCCATTCAAAATTGGGAGGTCTATAATGAAATCTATAGATAACGATTGCCATGGGTCCTTAGAAACTGGAAGGGGTTGCAGAAGTTCATATGGTTGGTGTCTTGGAATCTTTGTTTGTACACAAATTTCACATGATTGGATGAACTCTTTCACCAATTTCTACATTTGAGGCCACCAATAGTCTCTTGATATCAATTCCAAGGTCTTATTGAAGCCAAAGTGTCCAACTGCTAGAAGGTCATGTCGAGCTTGAAGGATTTGAAGTCTTGTAGGTCGTGGAGGAACATATAGGAGATTCTTGAAGTATAACAATCCATCTTTCAATTTGAAATTATTGTCTTCTTCCACATGTACATTTTTTAAACGTTATTGGATATTTTTTATAAATGGATTTGTCTTCATTGCTTTCTGAATTTTCATCTTGAGAGTTGTATATGTATAGGTAGATATCGTCGATGTCTTTAACTGCAAATTGGACAGCTTCAACATGATTGATTTTTGTTGATCCAATACAATGTATCCTATTCTTAGTGCAAGATATGATCGTTGAGAAAGGGCATCTCGTTTTTCTTGAAGTTTTCCTGGACGATATGTAATTACAAAATCAAATCAAAATAATGACATATTCCATCGTGCTTGTCGATGATTTAGAACTCGAACACTCATAAAATATTCTAAATTTTTGTGGTCAGTATATATCATGATCTTGTGTTGAGCTCCTTCCAATAAATGGCGCCATTCTTCAAAGACATCAATAATTGCCAATAATTCTTTGTCATGGATCTCGTAATTAATCTCTGCAGCTAAAAATTTTTGAGAGCAGAATGTTACTAGATGTAGTTGACCATCATCACGAGTTTAAGAGAGTATAGATTCCAATGCAAAATCTGAGGCATCCGTTTCCAGAATAAATGGTTTTGTTGGATCTGCATGCATAAGTATAGGAACAGAGGTGAAAGATTCTTTTAGCTTCTTAAATGCTTCTTCAGCCTTATCATCCCAAATAAATTTGTCTTTGCCTGTAAGTTGCGTTAATGGAGTCGCAATCTTAGAATAATCTTTAATGAAGATTCTATAGAAATTTGCAAATTCCAAAAAATATTATACATCTCTAATTGATAATAGTTATTTCCACTCTATAATAGTTTGTATCTTCTTTGGATCCATGAAAATCCCATTTTTTGAAGCAATATATTCCAAAAATTTGACTGATGGTTGATAGAAAGAGCATTTCTCCAATTTGGCATATAATCCACTTTCTCGTAGTTTCTTAAATACCTTCCGTACATGATATTCATGCTCTTCTTCCTTCCTAGAAAAGATCAAGATATCATCCAAGTAAATGACTACAAAGTCATCTAAGTATTCTTGTAAGATATCATTCATCATATGTTGAAAGATTGCAGGTGCATTTGTAAGTCCAAAAGGTATAACATTGTACTCAAAATATCCATACCTTATACAGAATGCTGTCTTCCATTAATCTCCTTCTTTAATCATGACTAGGTTGTAGGCGCCTTTCAAATCAATCTTTGTAAAAATCTTTGCTTGTACTAATTGTTTCAATAATCCTAAAATTAATGGTAATGGATAGCGATTTTTTATAGTTACCTTGTTCAGACCTCGATAGTCAACACACATACGTAAGGAACCATCCTTCTTTTTCACAAATAATATAGGAGCTCCAGCAGGCGATTTTAAATGTCGAATAAAATTCTTGGCTAAATTTTCATCAATATATTCTCGTAAGGCTGTAAGGTCTATTTGTGATAGATTGTAAATGGGACCAAATGGAGGCTGAGCTCCATCTTGTAATTCGATTGCACAATCATAAGGACGATGTTTGGATAATATGTCTGCTTTTTTCTTTTTAAATATGTCTTCCAGGTCGCGATATTGATTAGAAATTTCTTGCTTTAGTTGCTCCGTTTGATCCTTCATTAAGATAGCATACAATGCAAATGCATCTCTTTTTTTTGCTGCTTGCATAAATGCTTTAGCTTTAAGGAATAGAGCAATACCTCGTTTCTTCTTTTGATGAGTGGATCTTGATGAAATCTTTCGCATAGTCCAATCAATATCAGGATTATGTAGCTCAAACCAAGGAAGTCCAATGACAATAGGATTTGTCGGACATCTAATGATGTTGAAAATAATTTGTGATACTTGATCTCCTAGTATCACTTCCAATGGTTGGTTTTGTTTGACAACATCTTTTGATACAAGGTTTTGTCTATGAATGACTTTAACTGGTGCAAGATGGATCTTCTTTATAAGTAGTAGATTGTGCTTGGCTGCAAAATCCTTATTCATGAAGCATGTTGAGGCTCTAGTATCTAAAAAGGCTTTAGCAGAAATTTCTTGTTTCAAGGTTCTTATATATACAGGAAGTATAAAACAAGATGTCGGATCCGGAGGTAAAAAGAGACTTTTTTCTGGTACTTTAGATTTGGGGGTGTCCAACCGCAAGGTCCCTATTGTGGCTCGACGTCTTTGTTTTCCGACCTTTCTAATTTGGATATTATACCTCATGCCTTGAATTCTCTAGACTTATTTGGACAATTTGCTGCCTTATGATTGTGTCTTCCACAATATAGGCATAAATTCTCTTGTTGACGTCTAGTCTTTTTTGATGGTGTTAATAGCTTGAATTGAGTCATATCAATTTGCATAGGTTCAGGATATGTTAATGGCTTTTCCAATACTCTTGAAGATGTAGCAGTCGTATCTTGATAAGTATTGCTGAAAATTGATCGCCTTTCTTGTCGTAGTTCAAATAAGCGATTGTCACAAGTAATAGCTTGAGCTATGAGTTCCTCTAAGTTTTCAACTCTTGGCATCATGATCAATAAATTCTTTATATCATCCTTTACGCCACAACAAAATCGAGTCATAAAAGCCTTATCATTCCAATCAAGATCACAAGTAAGTTGTTGAAATTCTGCGGCATAAATTGCAGCTGAACGTTGCCCTTGCCGTAGATTTTGGATCTTCTTCTCTGCCACTCTTTCTTGATCATTGTCTCCAAATGCAGTAGTAAATCTTTCCATAAAAGCTTCTAAATTATACAAGATCGGAGAATTCTTTTCCAATAGTGGCGCAAACCATGATCGAGCACTTCCTGATAAAAAGGTGCCCACAAAAGCAACTTGAGTGAATCCATCTAGATAACGAGATGGATATAGTTGTAAATAAAGTCGCACTTGTTGTACAAACCCTCGAAAGTTGGATCTTGTTCCATCAAACTTGTCAAGCATACTAGCTTTTGGCTCTTTTATAACAATCCTTGGAACTTCTAGAGAAATTGTGTGCATAGCTGGTTTACCACTTGCTTCTCTTAATCAAATAATCTCTTATTATAAGTTATAAATCTCTTACTTAGTTTCTTCAGATACTTGCTCCATTTACGATTCTTTTCTTAGATTGCAGAAAAATGTCATTTCTTCTCGTACTGTATCCAATAGGGCTCGAAGATCTACAAGTGTTGCTACTCTATTCTCTGTTTGTGAGGATGCACCTCCATTAACCTGATCTATTTCCATCTTAAAAAAAAAAAAAATCGATAAGCTGTTAATATTTTCTATACTAAAAATAATACTTTGAGACAATTAATTTAGAGGAGGATAATCCGCAACCTCTAAAATGTAGTGATATAACTGAAGAAAGGGGTAATCCACTCTTTCCAAAGAAAAATCAACTACAACAAGTAAACATATCAGTCTAGAGGGGGGTAGTCCGCACTCCTCTAGAACGCAATAGTATCTTAAAGATGGGTAATCCACTCTCTATTAAGAGATCTATGCTCTGATATGATTATGTAAGTCAGTCTTGCCAAATTGTCAAGGATGCAAGTTAGCAGGTTAGCAAAGAATTAAGGAGAAGAAATCAAAACCATAATAACTTCAAGAACAAAGAACTAGATGGACAAGAACAAGAACTAGATCAAGAATAAGAAACTGGATTAATATCAAGAACAAAGCAACACTCTGGATTACTCCAAGACTTGTGTTGGCAAGATTGAGGTGCTCCTCAATCTTGCCTCTTATTTATACTATGAGGCCTTATGTCCTATTAGACCTTCTAAAAGTATCTTAGAATATTCTAGAAGCTTGAGGAAGAATTTGGAAGACTCTAAAAAGTCTACGGGGGATCTTGGAAGATTGAAGAAGATTCTAGAGGATCCTAAGAGTATCTTAGAATATTCTAGAAATTTGAAGAAGATTTTGGAAGACTCTAAAAAATCTACGGGAGGTCTTGGAAGATTGAGGAATCTTCTAGAACCTTCTAGAAGATTCTAGAAGATTCTAGAAGATTTTAGAAGATTCTAAAAGATTTTCAAAAGCTATAGAAGGTTCTAGAAGACCACCAAAAGTTCTAATAGTGGCTTAAGTATGTCCATGACTGATAAGACAGTCTACCTTCACAAAAATTGAATCTTTTCCATTTGAAATTGAGAGGTCTATAATGAAGTCCATAGATAGCGATTGCCATAGGTCCTTCAAAATTAGAAGGGGTTGAAAAAGTCCATTTTAATGATTTGATTGGTATCTTGGCATCTTTGTTTGGGCACAAATTTTATATGATTGGATGAATTCTTTCACCACTTTTCACATTTGAGGCCACTAATAATCTCTTGATATTAATTCCAAGGTCTTATTGAAGCCAAAATATCCAACTATTAAAATATCATATCGTGCTTGAAGAATTTAAAGTTTTGTAGGACTTAAGGAAACATATGAGAGATCTTTAAAATATAACAATCCATCCTCAAATTTGAAATTATTGTTTTCTTCCACATGTGTATTTTTTAGATATTGTTGAATATTTTCTATAAATGGATTTGTCTTTATTGCTTTTTGGATTTCTGTCTTGAGAGTTATATCTGTATAGATAGACATCGTCAATATCTTTAGCTACAAATTAGAGGGCTTTAGCATGATTGATTTTTTTTGATCCAATACAATGTTTCCTATTCTTGATATAAGATATGGTCATTAAGAAAGGAAATCTATTTTTCCTTGAAATTTTTTAAGATGATATGTAATCACAAAATCAAATCAAGATAATGACATGCTCGATCGTACTTGTCGGTGATTCAAAACTCAAGCACTCATAAAATATTCCAAATTTTTGTGGTCAATATATACCATGATCTTGTGTTTAGCCTCCTCCAATAAATGGCACCACTCTTCAAAAGCATCAATAATTGCCAATAGTTCTTTATTGTGGATCTTATAATTCATCTTTACAGCTAAAAAATTTTGAGAACAAAATGCTATTAGATGTAGTTGACCATCATCACCAGTTTGAGAGAATACAGATCCAAGTGCAAAATTTGAGGCATCTATTTCCAAAATGAATGATTTTGTTTGATTTGCATGGACAAATATAGGAGTTAAAGTGAAAGATTCTTTTAGCTTCTTCAATGCTTTTTCACCCTCATCATCTCAAATAAATTTATCCTTGCCTATGAGTCGTATTAATAGAGCCGCAATCTATGAATAATCTTTGATGAAGATTCTATAAAAATTTATAAATCTCAAAAAATATTATACATCTCTGATTATTGATGATTTTTTTCTTTTCTATAACAGTTTGTATCTTCTTAGGATCTATAGAAATTCCATTTTTAGAATAAATATATCCCAAAAACTTGATTGATGGTTGGTGGAAAGAACACTTCTCCAATTTGGCATACAATCCACTTTCTTGTAGTTTTTTCAATACCTTATGTACATGATGTTTGTGTTCTTGTTTATTCTTAGAGAAGATGAAGATATCATCCAAATAAATGACTACAAAGTTATCTAAGTATTCTCATAAGATATCATTTATCATATGTTGAAAGACTGCAAGTGCATTTGTAAGTCCAAAAGGCATAACATTATACTCAAAATGTCCATACCTTGTACAAAATGCTGTCTTCCATTGATTTTCTTCTTTAATACTAACTAGATTATAGGCGCCTTTCAAATCAATCTTTGTAAAGATCTTTACCTATCCTAATTGTTCCAATAATCCTGAGATTGGTCATAATGGATAGCGATTTTTTATAGTTACCTTATTTAGACCTTGATAGCCAACACACGTACATAAAGAACCATCTTTTTTCTTTACAAATAAGATAGGAGCTCCCATAGGTGATTTTGAATGTCTAATAAAATTCTTGGCTACGTTTTCATCAATATATTCATGCAAGGTTGTAAGCTCTATTTAAAATAGATTATAAA
The DNA here is from genome assembly GCA_036785485.1 of Physcomitrellopsis africana. Classification (NCBI taxonomy): domain Eukaryota; kingdom Viridiplantae; phylum Streptophyta; class Bryopsida; order Funariales; family Funariaceae; genus Physcomitrellopsis; species Physcomitrellopsis africana. The sequence continues at coordinate 79,153 of JAWRVF010000210.1, read as the reverse complement.
TTGGACCAAATAAAAGTTGGGCTCCATCTTGTAATTCAATTGTACAATCATAAAGATGGTGTTCTGATAATATTTCTGCTTTTTTCTTTTCAAATATATCTTCAAGGTCATAATATTGACTAGGAATATCCTGCTTCAATTGCTCCATTGATTCTTTTATTGGCACAATATATAATGCAAATGCAGTTCCTTTCTTTGCTCCCTGCATAAATGCTTTAGCTGTAAGAAATGGAGCAATATTTTGTTTTTTCTTTTGATGTTTGGTTCTTGCAAAAATCTTTTATAAATTCCAATCAATATCAAGATTATGTAGCTCAAATCAAGGGAGTCCAATGACAATATGATTTGTTGGATATTGAATGATGTTGAAAATAATTTGTGATATTTGATCTTCTAATATTACTTCCAATGATTTGATTTCTTTAATAACATCTCTTGATGCAAGGTTCTATCCATCAATAATTTCAACAAGTGCAAGATGGATCTTTTTTACAAGTACTAGATTATGCTTGGTTGCAAAATCCTTATCCATAAAGTATATTGAGGCTCTAATATCTAAAAGGACTTTAGCAAAAATCTCATGTTTTATGATTCTTATATATATAGGAAGTATAAAATAGGATGTCGAATCTGGAGGTAGGAAGAGACTTTTTTCTGGTGCTTTAGATTTGGAGGTGTCCAATTGCAAGGCCTTTAATATGATTGGACATCTTTATTTTGTGACCTTTCCAATTCAGATGTTATACCTTGTGCCTTAAATTTTCTAGACTTATTTGGACGATATGCTGCCTTGTGATTGAATCTTCCATAATATAGATATAGATTCTTTTGTCAACGTCTAATCTTTTTTATTGGTATTAATGGCTTTAATTGAGTTGCATCAATCTGCATAGGTTCAAGATATGTTAATGGCTTCTCTGATACTCTAGAAGATGTAGTAGATGTTTTTTGATAGATATTATTAAAAATTGATTGCCTTTCTTATCATAACTCAAATAGGCGATTGTCACAAGTAATAGCTTGAGCTATGAGTTCCTCTAAGCTTTCAATTCTTGGCATTGTGATCAATAAATTCTTTACATCATCCTTTGGGCCATAACAAAATCAACTCATAAAAACCTTATCATTCCAATCAAGATCACAAATAAGTTATTAAAATATTGTGGCATAAATCACCGCTGAACATTGTCCTTGTCGTAGATTTTGAATCTTCTTTTTTGCCACCCTCTTTCAATCACTATCTCTAAATGCAGCAATAAATATTTCCATAAAAGCCTCCAAATTGTATAAGATCGGAGAATCCTTTTCCAACAATGGTGCAAACCATGATTGAGTACTTCTTGATAAAAAGGTGCCTACAAAAGCGACTTGAGTGAATCCATCTAGGTAACGAGAAGGATACAATTGTAAATAAAGTTGTACTTATTGTATAAATCCTCGATAGTTGGATCTTATTCTATCAAATTTATTAGGCATACTAGCTTTTGGCTCCTTTATGACAACCCTTAGAACTTCTAGAGGAGTTTTAAGCATAGCTTATCTACCGCTTGCTTCCTTCAATCAAATAATCTCTTGTTACAAATTATAAATCTCTTGCTGAGCTTCTTCACATACTTCTTATATTTGTATTCTTCACAACAATTACTACAAATTTCAACTGTTGATTCATTACCGATCTTTAGATATCGCCAAAATCCTAGCAGTAGCTTCAAACCCTTATTTACAAATACTCGTATACTAAATTCTTTATATCTCATAATCTAGAGGTACAAATGCTATGAAACTTTGATGTATAGCTTTTTAGCATAATAATACACCTTTTTGGAAATTTTGAGACAAAAATTCATCCAAAAACTCAAGATATGGCAAACCCCATCACTATCAACAAAATGGCCTACTTATTGCCTTAGAATTCGATCTGCTGTCTTTGACTCCCAATAACTCCTTCAGAACTCTTATTGTAGAAATTCTTCCACATCAGATATAGAACTTGAAATCCCCTCTCTAGCCGCACCTTGCAACCTCCAAAAGCTCTCATACAACTCCTACAATCTTCAAAAGAGTGACAGTAGATACAATTTGTATACCCTAATTTCAAATGGCTATAACTTCTTTACCATAACTCCAAATCCTCTAATTTTTGTACACAAATTGTATCCAAAATCCTAAACTTTACAATCCTAGCTTCTGATTTCCTAATGGCCTCCTTGAAGTTGCCGAAACCCTTGTTAAGGTTGCAGGCAGCCTCCTCAAAGCCCATTGGGTATGGTATTCGACCAATAGGGATGAAGTTCTCCATTCCTTGCCTTCATCCGACCATGCCTTCATTTCATCCCTTCCAATTAGCCTCCTATTAGCTTATATTTTCATCTTTAGGCTCCCACCTTCTCTCAAGGCTTCATACTAATCATTTAGATCTTATAATTTTTAAATACCATAATCAAAACAAGTAAAAATAAAATAAAGTTTCTTCTGTCAATCCCTTTAATTTATTTTACTAACCATTCTAACACATCTCTAAATCTATAAACATATTATGCATTTTGAGTGGATTTTACATATTGTAAGCAATTACAGTACAACACTGCAATCTCTAAAATATAATGATATATTTTAAGAAAAAAGATAATTCATTCTTTTTGAAGAAAAATCAACTCCAACAAGTAAGCATATCAGTCTAGACGGGGATAGTATCAAGGATATGAATTAAAATAAATGCGTAAGTTAATTAAAAATAACTATGTTAAAAAAAAATAACAAGATAGAAATAAAGAAGTATGTATATTCAAGGAATGGCTGTTGCCAAAGATTAAAAAATATATGAGATTCTTGAACTATACTAGAAGCAAGAAAAGAGTTGACAAGAATGAAAAAGGCTTCAATCTTATTTCTATTTATACTATCTATCTAAGAGCTACGTAGCGATATTCAATAAGATCTCTTACATGTGTCTAATTTATAAGACATGTGTCAAACTTGTAAGATAAGTTTCCTACATGTGTACCACGTACTTGGCTTGTTCAACAAGCTACTACCATGTGCGACACATGGCTAGCTTGTTCCACAAGCTACCAATATATACGACACATTGTCGTGAAGTAAAAATATCCATATATAGAAACCTAACTTAACTATCTTTTCTTCAAAATTTTATTAAGTTCTTTCTTTTTTCTTACCAATCTAAGTTTTTATATAGTTTAGGAAAAATTTCTCACTTTCTTTCTTTTTCTTTGGTTAAATTTTTACCTTATCTTTAATCTTAATTTTAACTTTGATCTAGCCTTGAAACTTTCTTTTATTTCTTTTATCTTTTTTCCAATCTTAGATTTTAGTAGATTCAGGGTTATATTTGTAGATATAAGGAGTTTTGACTTTGAGGTTGAATTTAGGATTTTACCAAGGATAAATAGTATATTTGGATGTCAATAGTCGGCTACCATTAATAGTGCTGACTTAATTGTTGACTTGGACTTTGAAGACCTTGGCTGCGATTTCTTTGACGAGCTTGGCAGAAAAGAAGACGGGGTTTTTTGGCAAATGCAGAGAGGTATTCAAAGAGAGCTTCTTCTTGGCATGAGTTTAGGTGGTAGAAACGCAGGATTCGGAGCTTAGATGAGAGAGATATGCTTGTTTGAACTTAGACTATTAATATGACACCTACTGTCACTTTTCAGGGTATATTAGAAGTTTTAAGGTACTAGCAAGAAATCGAAAAGTTGGATTAGAAAATAGACTTCAAGCTATACATTTTACATCCAAGAATTGATAGAAATGATTCTAGAATGAGTGAGATACGGCTAGTTAAACCCAGCAAACTAAACTAGGGTTTTGAAGAAGTTAGATAAATAGAAGGATTTGCTTTAAGCTAGAACTTGAGTTTCAAGAAAAATTTGAAGCTCATTTTTTGTGCACATATTACTTATACTATAAAGAGTCTATGTCTAAAATTTCATATCAATTGAGACTTTGATTAGGGAGTAATGGAAAATTTGTTCTCAGGTGTCTAGAGTTTTAACTTTTAAAAGTACCTGCCAAGGATTTGGTGATATCTAACGATCGGCAATGAATTCATAGCTCAAAATTTATGTGATGAGGATCAAAGGTATGAGTTATGTTTTTCCAAATTTTGAGCTTATTTGAACGGCTGGATCTTCAATTATGAATTTTCAAGTTTCAGGTTGAGATTTGACTTCTAAAAGTATCTGCCAAGGATTTGGTGATATCTAATGATCAACAATGAATTCACGGCTCAAAATTTATGTGACAAAGATCAAAGGTATGAGATATGTTTTCCCAAATTTTGAGCTTATTTGAACAGTTGGATCTTAAATTATGAATTTTCAAGTTTCTGGTTTGGTTTTACTTATATAATTACTTGCTAATATTTTGATGATATCTGGTGATCGGTAATGAATTCACGGTTGAGAATTTTTGTGAAGATGACTAAAGAAGTGAACTCTATGCTTCCAAAATTTGAACTTATATAAACGGCTGGATTTTGATTTATAAATTTCCAAGCTTCTAGTTTGTTGATTTATTATACGCATGGTTTTGTGACTATAAAAGAAAAATTTAAAAAAGTTTGTGCATATTGGATCCAACTTGATTGTAAAGAGGGACCTTGCGTCTACCTGAAGCGGACTTTTGCCACGACAATGTGACTAGCTTGTTGACCAAGTTTAACCTATCAATCACCTATAGACATGTATAAAGGTGATTCCATGTTTTATAAAGCTTTTAGGAAGCTTTTTTGAGACAGATTTATCAAATTAATTTATTTTACATACTGCTATTGATCTATATTAATTAAGTAATTATTGGAGTAAATCTTCTGTCCATGACATTATTCCTCCTTCTAGGGATGAATTCCATGAGGAGCAGTGATTACATGTTGAAGAAGTCCAAGATATGTCAAATTGTGCTTGTCATGTACTCTAATCTTTGTTTCCTTCAAAGGTAGTTGATAAGTCCTTTCAACCATCGATAATGTTCCATACTAGGGCAAGAGGACTACCCTATTATTTGATAATTGTTAAGGCCTTCATGACTTTCTTCAAAGAAAACATTAGCAATACCATCAAGAGTAGTTCCTACCTCTAAAAGTATCATCAAGCATTGAGAGACTCTTCTAAGGTTGTGATACCAAATACGTTGCATTTTGCCATCAATCCGAGGAAGGATATGTCGTTCTTGAGGATCTTCATCTCTATTCTGTCATCTTGAAAGTTATAATAATTATAATGTCTCGTTTGATAAATCAGCAAATGATGGCTATTGAGCTGAATTTGCTGGTTGTTAATCATCCATCTCTTTAGCACAAACAAATCCAAAGAAACAACAATAATAATACAAGGTAGGATGAAACCTCTATAGAACCTACTTTGCTTTATAGCAAAGATTTTTTTGATTTTTTATCTTATTTTTGACGGATGTTGTAGATGAAATGCATTGATTTTTGCTGATGCATTTGCTAGATTCTTGGATGGCTCCCATGTATGTTCATTAATATCATATTTGCACTAATGTACAAGATATTCCAGTCAATTTCAATGCCGCCTTGAATCTAAAATCTCTTTGACCTCAAATTCTTCATTGTTGTCCGCTACTATAGGAGACAGTGGCATTTGTCTTCTTTCTTGTATATCCATTGTCTTAGATGGCTCGAGTAGTGATACATTGAATACATTATGGATCTTCATAGATTTTGGTAGGTATAATTGATAAGCAACTGGATTGATTTGTTTACAAATCAAAAAAGATCCAAGTCTACAATAATCTAGTTTGTTGCAAGGACGGATAGTCTTGATATTATAATGAAGTAATCATATCTTATCGCCCATGAGGAATTGAGGTTGTTCCTTGCGATAGACATTTGTATTGATTTTTTGTTGTTCTTCAGTTTTCTTTAATTGTGCCTTCATTGTTGCATGTAGCTCTGACAACCAATTTGCCAAATCTTTTGCTGTAGGATTATCAACTTTTGAAAATTCAAAAGTATCAAGTCGTGGATGATAACTGTAATTTGAAAAGAATGGAATTTGCTGAGTAGAAGAATGTATCGAATTATTATAAGCAAACTCTACCAATGGCAAAAGAGTTGTCTAGTCATTTTCATAGTAGTTGATAGTACATTTCTAATATTGCTCCAAAATTTGATTTACTTGTTTGTCCATCAATTTGAAGGTAGAAAGCTCAAGATAATTTTATATCCACCTTCAATATTTTAAAGAGAGCCTTCCAAAATCTTGATATAAATTGTGTTCTTCTGCCTGATATAATATCCTTTAATAGTCTGTGATAGCAATAGATATTATCAAGGAAGAGTTTAGCTATTTCTATAATAGATTTTGTATATGATACAAAATGTGCCATCTTGATAAAACAATCTACAATCACGAATATAGAATCATATAAACTTGACTTTGGAAGATCCATAATAAAATCTATAGAAACAGAAGACCAAGGTTGTTTTGGTACATGTAATGGTTGGAGAAGTCTCTAAGGTTGATGACAAGGAGTTTTTGATGTTGAACAAATGTCACATAACTGTACAAACTCTTTAACAGTCTTCTACATCTGAGGCCACCAAAAATCTCACGATATTAGTTTTAAAGTCTTATTATATCCAAAGTGTCTTACCACAAGGAGGTTGTGACGAGCTTCTAGAGCACGTAGTTATGCTTCACCTTTTGGAATATATAGGCGTCTTTCGAAATAGAGGAAATCATTCTTAAACTCAAACTTGAAAGTATCATGAGATTTAAATGAATTATTCTTAATCTCATGGACAAGAAGATTTGAAGATATATCAGATTGAATTTGTTTGACCAAAGTGGAATCAATAGTTAATGTTGATTTCATTGCTAGAAACTGAAATTGCTCCAACTTCAAAGATGATCGTTCTTTGTTGATCAAAAGCTGAATGTCATTCTCTTGGTATAAAATAAGAACGTCTAGAAAGGGTATCGGACAAACCTTGTTATTTTTCTGACCAATAGGTGATAATAAACTTGAATCTTGACAAAGATATGCTCCAACGAGCCTAGAGATGATTCAATACGCACGCAGACCTGAAATACTCGAGGTTCTTGTGATCCATATACAAGGTGACTAGACTAGAAGCGCCTTCTAGATAGTGACACCATTCTTGAAAAGAATCCATAATTGCAAGAAGTTCTTTATCATGGATTTTGTAATTGATCTTTGTTGCTAAAAATTTCTTAGAATGAAAAGCTATTGGGTGGAGTTTGTGATCTTCTCTCATTTGTGACAATTTTGTTGCCAAAGCAAAGTCTGACACATTTTTTTCCATAAAAAATATCTTGAAAAAGTCGATACAATATAGAATTAGTATAAAAGTAAAAATTATCTTCAAAGCCTCGAACAATACTTTTGTTTTTTTATTCTACTCAAGTTTGTCCTTTCAAGTTAAGCGTGTAAATGGAGCTGCAACTTGAAAAAAGTTCTTGATGAAGATTTGATAGTAATTAGCAAATCTCAAAAAATATTGCACATCTCTTACTGTTTTTGGAATCTTCTAATCTATGACTATCTGAACTTTCTTAGGATCTATTTTGAAACCATCATTCGAAATGATGTATCCTAAGAAGTCAACTTGAGTAGTGTGAAATATGTACTTTTCTATCTTGGCATATAACCATGTATCTCTAAGTATTTATAACACATGACAAACATAAAGTTCATATTCTTTTATATTCTTAGAGTAGATTAAAATGTCGTCTAAATAATAGACAATGAAGTCATTAAGAAACTCACGAAAAACGTCATTCATAAGATGTTGAAAAGCAGTTAGTGCATTTGTAAGTCCCAAAGGTATGACATTATATTTGAAATGTCCATACCTTGTTCAAAATGCAATCTTCTCTTCATCACCTTCTTTGATGTACACTAGGTTGTATGCTCCTCTTAGATCTATTTTTATATAGACCTTGGCTTGATTCAATTAATCAAGAAGTCTAGATATCAAAGATAGAAGGTACCTATTCTTGATAGTAATCTTGTTGAATCCTTGATAATCTAGACACATCCGTAGTGATCCATCTTTCTTCTTTATAAATAAGATAGGAGCTCCTACTTGGGATTTTAAATGGTGTATGAAATTCTTGGCCAAATTTTCATCAATGTATTTTTTGAGTTAAGCCAATTCATTCTAAGATAGACTATAAATCCATCCAAATGGAGGCTGAGTTCCCTCTTTGAAATCAATTGAGCAATCATATGGACAATACTCCGGAAGAATATTTGTATTTTTTTTCTCAAAAACATCTTGATAATTTTGATATTTCCTTGGAATGCCACTTGAAGTCCTTTCATTATCAGAAATGGGTGTAGCATAAATAGCAAAAGATGATCGTTCTTTTACTTCATTCATAAATATTTTTTCTCCTATAAATATAGGTTTTATTATATTAGGCTTATAATTTGTTACTTGATTTACGAGACTCTTATTAATGCTTTGAAAAAAGTCAAGTCTACAAGAAATCCAATCTATTTGAGGGTTGTATTTTTCTAGCCATGATAAATTTAAAATGACTAGATTAGAGAGAGATTTAATTATATTAGAGACTATACAATTATTATGACCATCTATTATTACATTTATAGGAAAGAGTTCACAAGTAATATTTTCAAAAGATAACATACAACCATCTATGGCTTCTACATGTATGGATATAGTTTTTTATATTGAAGATATTCTATGATTTTTAACAAAAAAATTATTTAAAAAACACGTTGAGGCTCTTGAATCTAATAAGGCACAGGCTTTGTGATTTTTAGGTTCCAAATAGACATCTATTATAAAATAAGGAGAGGCTTCTGAGGAGAGAATAAGACCTTTATTAGGAATTGTATAAGATTCCAGCTGCACGGTCCTTATTGTAGTTGGACAAACTCGTTTTTTGACATATTGTATTCTTTGACAGCCATATTTCTCATCTTGTAGTTTTGTCATTTCTTTCAAAAATATTGAGCAGTGTGCTTAGATTCTCTATAATATAAATACAATCCTTCTTGACGACAACAAATCTTTTCTTGTTTAATAAGAGGTTTGAAACATATCGCGTCGATTTACATGTCTTCTACTTCTAAATGTATGTATTGAGAAGACGTTGATGTTGCCATTGTATTGTAATAACATTGGGACTCCCTTGTGCGGCTCTCCAATCAAAATTCAAAAAGTCGATTGTCACATTTCACAGCAAAATCAATTGCTTGACTCAATGTCTGAGGATTGGATAAGATGAGCATCAATTTCTTTACTTCATATTATAATCCATAGAAAAATTGGCTAATAAGTACAACATCATTCCATTTGGTGTCAATTGCTAATTGTCAAAATTATAAAGTATATGATATCATTGATCGATTATCTTGTCACAAGATACGAATCTTGTTGGTTACGACATAAATTGCATCATATTCTCTATACATAGATCCGTATTAGATCACGTCATTCAAGAAAGGACGAAAATCATGATAAAGTAGAACCTGATAATAGTGTTCCAATAAACCTGACTTATGATCCTTAGATTGGATAACTTTGGGGTTGAAGTTAAATCACTAGTTATACTTGATTGATGAATCCTCAAAACTTAGATCTAGTGCCATCAAACTTCTTTGGCAAACTAATCTTTGGTTCTTTGATGCTTGAATAATGTTCAATTGTAGGTGAAGTAGTATGGCTTGAAGCAGCTCGAATCATCTCTATATCTTTGCTTCCTGCTAATCATATTATTCCTTATGATGGTATATTGAGTTGATGCATTGCGAGCATTAATTCTCTCATTTGCTCTTGCATTTGTGCCACTGCATTCTTCATTTTAGCAAGCTCTCCCATGATACTACAATAGAAAAAAAAAATATATCTACTCTCACTATAAAATAAAATATTTAAGAATAAAAAAAAAAAAAATTCTAGGAACAATATCAATATAGAAGTGGATAATCCACAACTTCTAACATGCTTATATATTATCAAGAAAAAAAAGATAATCCACTCTTAATCAAGAAAAAACAAAGCTCTAATATTGTAACTTCACTCTTATTAATTTGTCAAGGACATGAATTAAAATAGATGTGTAAGTTAATAAAAAAAACTATGTTAAAAGAAAATAATAAAATAAAAATAAAAAAGTATGTATATTCAAGGAATGGCTATTGCCAAAAACTAGAAAATACATGAGATTCTTGAACTAGACTAGAAGTAAGAAAAGAGTTGATAAGAGTGAAGCCAGAAGTCTTCACTCTTGTCTCTATTTATATTATCTATCTAAGAGCTACGTTGCGGTATTCTATAAAACTTCCTACACATGTCTAATTTGTAAGACACATGTCAAATTTGTAAGACAAGTTTCCTATATATGTGCCACGTATTTGGCTTATTTTACAAGCTATCAACATGTGCAACACATAGCTAGCTTGTTCCACAAGCTACCAACATGTGCAACATATGGCTAGCTTGTTCCACAAGCTACCAATATGTGCAACACGTGGCTAGCTTGTTGACCAAGTTTCTAACCTACCAATCACCTACAGATATGTATAAAGGTGATTCTGCATTTATAAAGCTTCTAGAAAGCTTCTTTCTAAGATATTATCAAATCAACTTATTTTATCTACTTCTATTAATCTATGTTAACTAGATAGTTATTGGAGTAAATCCTATGTCCGTGGCAAATAGTCCGCACTCCTTTAAAATGTAATAATATCTTGAAGAGGAGTAATCCACTTTCTACCAAGAGATCAAAGCTCTGATATGATTATGTAATTAGTCTTATCAAACTGTCAAGGATGCAAGATAGTGGATTAACAAAGAAACAAGGAGAAGATTACAAAATAATTTCAAGAACAAAGAACCAGATGAACAAGAACAAGAACTAGATCAAGAATAAGGAACTATATTGATATCAAGAATAGGGCAACACTTTGGATTGCTCCAAGTCTTGTGTTGGCAAGACTGAGGTGCTTCTCGGTATTGCTTCTTATTTATATTACAAGGCCTATGTCCTATTGAACCTTCTAAGAGTATCTTAGAAAATTCTAGAAGCCTGAGAAAGATTATAGAAGACTCTAAAAAATCTACGGGAGGTTTTGGAAGGTTGAAGTAGATTCTAGAGGATTCTTAAAGACTATAGAAGATTCTAGAGGATTCTCAAAGACTATAGAAGAGTTTTAGAAGACTAAAGAAGATTCTAGAAGGTTCTAAAAGATTTTAGAAAGCTATGGAAGATTCTAGAAGATTAAATTTTTAATATATTTTTAATATTTTTAAATTATTAATTTCTAATCATATTATAATAATAAGATATTTTAAATTAACAATATAATTTTTATATATTATAATATGATAAAATATTTTTTAAATTTTTTTAATTTAAAAATTTTAAAAATATATAGTAATATTTATTTCTTTATCATATATATATATATATATATATTAATTTTAGTATTATATTAACTTAGAATCAATTTTAACATACTATTAAGGACTAGGTTTTAATATATTACAACTACTTCTAAATTTATTTTATCATTTCACAATTATTTTGAAAGTTGTAACCTAATATAAACATTGGTATTTTTACATATAAAATAGTAATCATAAAACAATAACAGATAGATGATTTTAGAAAATCCCAATATTTTATTTGGACATACAAAATTATTCTTAATATAACACATACTACATCTAAATTTATTTGCACAGGTGTTGTTGGCTATAAGTATTTCACTTGGTTTAAAGAAATCAGATATTTTAGAACTATTATTTCTTTCTTGCATGCATTAATTCCTTTAGCATTTGTAACAAGACACTGTTGTCATGGTGCACTAGACACTTACTACAAAACTCACTGAGACAAACTTGTTTTTAAATTCTGTAATCAAAATTATCAATTTGTTGGTTTGTAGTACTTAGATAATCATTTGATAAAATTATGGTTTAAATTAATTTTGAAGTTTTGCAAGTAGGATAATTATGATTCAGTTACTGATATGCTCAATATCTTTGACAAAAGAATGTTAAAAAATATCTTTTTGGACATGTACAAAAGAAAAAAATTAATACAATATCCAAAAACCAACCATAGATGTCACTTAAGATTTTGAATTCAGAACTACACCATATCTTCAAACTCTTCCTTCTTGCCCACCTTTCGTCCCTAAAACTTAAGTCCTTTCTTCCATCCATATCCACATTCATTCATCTGTCAACTCCTTACATGCCATACCTTCTATCCATCCTCCCTTCCTTCCTGCCTTCCATTATTTGTTCACACTTCAGAAGTCCAATGCTTCTCATGATTTTGCACAGATTAAGGAGTAATATAGAAACTCAACGGTTGAGCATGTGCTCCACCTCCACTTTTTACTCACACCACTTAAGAGGCTTCGAGCTCTCAGCCTAAGGCTCCGCCGGGTTTCGGCACTGGCAGCACAGGAGTGAACCGACGGTGCAGACCCCATTGAACCAATCAGAAAGCTCGCCGAAAGTTTTCGTTTGCGTCACATGCCGATAATGAACCTGATCCATCAGTTTTCTGTCTCGAGCTTTACAGCTAACTACAGCTGCTTCTCGATCTGGCAAGCGAAGCTCGGTAACTCGCCGTAGGATCTTGACAGCTGTTCATGCTCACCTTCCTCTAGACACGATACGGACAAACGTCAACTCTGTCTCGAGGTTCGACCTTCGAAGGCTGAAACACCTTTAATGACGCCTGAGCTGGTTATGATTTTGTTCCGATCCATGGAGTTCTTGTGTAATCTGCAACATCCTCTCATTAACGAAGGTAATTGCTCATGCGGGATTCTAGAATTAAGGTGAGAGGATTTTCCGGCTATTAAGTGCACCTGCACCACGATCAAACCTATGGCGTAGCCAAACCTAAATTGGTGTGGTCAACTGCTCCACTCCTCGCCTGGTCAGTGAAAAACTAGCACAGGGCCCGTCACATGCAGGTTTGATCACATCAAATTTGGCGTGGTCGGAGGAGCCATGCCAAATCTTATGTTGAATCCATCATTCTTGTCTCAAAATCAAGGATCGCTATAAATATATCATTCTTATCAAAGATCAAGGACTCTTGGACTGAATCCACCACGCGGCAGGCACTCAAGCCTCCGAGCCGATGTACGTGTGGACCGGTGGGCCCTGAGGTTGGAACCAGATTAGGTCAAGCGGCGGGTCCCACCACTAAGCCTAATGGCGCGCCCATTTAGTGGGGCACGGGTGGAGATGCTCTATGGTTTTTGTCAGGTAGGTCATCCTGCCAGCCTGCTAAAGAGCATCCAATCGTCAATGAATTTGGACTTTATACTAGCAAATGATTCTAACGATTGCTTGATTGGCACGGAGCTGCATCCTTCATCGGCCAGAATTTTCAATTATCGATTGAATTGTGATGTCATGAAACGTCATGACTATCTTGTTTGTTTCCCAGGATTGGTGTCTCCATGTGAAAGGTCAAGCTGCTTTATAGTCTTCTGTAGGATCTGCCCACGTTCATCTGCTGACTGCGTCACCAATGGACAGACTTTCGTCACCAACAGCTTCGGGACACTTTGGTCAGTGTACCGAAGACACCGTTCGCTGTTAATTCTTGATTCTGTACAACCGTGTCAGTACAGTTCAGATGATTGCATCTTCAAGCCTACACGAAAAATTAGAGAGAAATTAAGTTTGCAATGTTGTTAACGAAGAACCGTCGCCAATATAATTGAACCTGCGGGACGGTTTTCATGAAGGTGAATGTGCCATCCTGGATTCGTCGTTTTGCAGAAGGTGCGAAGTGGCTAAGCACTACCGCAATATCGGTACAAATCCTGCCATGTTTTATTTAACATACATAATTACATACATGTAGACATTTTTCAGGTTGTGGCCAGAGAACTCATTACCTGTGACTCCAAACAGCAGGGTTCTCATGGTATTCCCGGTTAGGCTTCGTGTCTATACTAGTCTCAGATGATGAGGCTATCTCCTACTCATGATTATGCAGATGGAACCTAGTGTGTGGATCCCACAATGACGACGAAACAGCTAATGTCACCATGAATCTCCGTCCACCTCAGGCCATGATCAAAGTGCAGTCCGCTGCTGCAAGTGAACCATTCTCTTCAGGTTCCTGGATCGATTCTCTAGATATCTAAAGTCAATGAACCATTTAGGAAAAACCAGGTTCTCGTCGAGAACTTATGGGATCAATCCAGAAAGAATGCTTCACAAATCAAGGACCTACACATAAAGATAGACGAGCGTGAGCTAGAACTAATGATTTCTGTTTCAGCACAATCCTAAAAGCTAACTCGTTCTCGAAGATTTGGTAGTAGTATCAACGTAACCATTTAGAGTGAATCCATCTCAGATCTGCTCAGCTCCGGCATCCCTCTACTGAAAGTAAACAACGTCATCGTCGAGTCTAACGCTTGAATGGGAGCTAAGAACTTTGCATGAAGTCTGGGCAGCTCCTCTGTCTGATCACAAATTAGGGCTACCAGAATCTTGTGAAGGACGAAGTCTCATATCCCTCTTCTATAATTCAACGCATTTTCTTGACTTACCAATGCTTTCACGTTATATTTGTATACCAATTTGTTCATAGCATTAGTAACATTAGTTACGTGGTACTAGGCAGAATATTTTAGAACATATTTGTAATTCTTTCTTTAGTTTATTTTGCACATGTGTAATTAAACTCACTGTTTGGATTCCGATTCAATGAAAAATCCAACTTCCAATAACATACATGTACCAACCACAATTCATATCAAATATAAAAAGCTGTATTTCTTATCATTGCAGACTTTGGAACCTTATATTCATTTCAAAGCTTTTTCAACATTTATATAGCATTTTATATTTTTGGTCAACTTCAATAAAGTGAACAAGGAAGTTGAAAAATTATAAGACTATTTTATTTGACATGATTAAACTCATTTTTGTGTAATTTCTTAAATTTTTTGTAATATGCATCAAATATAATATTCAAGCTTATACAAGAACCTTGAAGAATCTTTCTCTAAGTTCTTTTAACTTTAAAAAATATTCTAAGAGAACAATTAAAAGTAAAAGAAAATATAAAAAGATGTTTAAAAAAATCTTTGGCAATAGTGTTGTTAATAATAAGTTATATTTAAGAATAAGTAATACTTTTTTTTACTGATTCTTTAAATAATACTTAATAGTAATTTCTTAAATTATGGGATAAATGATTGTAAATTTAATATTATTTCAAATTTTTCTTATTTATATTTTATACCTTGTTTATTTTATGACCTATAATCCCTTTTAAACTTAAGCATTGTTATTCAATTGTCTTGTTATGTACTGATATTTTTTTTTATTTTTTTTATTTTGTCATAGATTACTCATTTGCATTTAAAGTAGTAAGCTGTGCCTTTTAGATTTTAAAAGTATTAGAATTTAAATCTTATTAAAATCGCATAAATCATATACAAATATAGATTTATTAAGATAAGCAATCATTTGTTTAAAAACAAATAATATACTAATATTGGATTATTTTTTGGTTTTAATATTTTCACTATGATTAAAATAAAATAGATTAAAAATAAATAATATAATAATTTTTTAAAAAAAATAGATATAATACAACAACATGTATTCATATTACTATAAAAAAATAATATATAAATAAATATATATATATATATATATATATATATATATTTCAAAGTTAGATTTAAATTTTTTAATAGAATTACATACATATACTTCTATCATTTTAAAAAAATTAGATTACTCATTTATAATATTTTAATGAAATAAAGTGAGATTTTAAAAATATATTGATTATGTTTGAATTGTTATCAAATCTTAACTACAAACTTATGTAATTTACATATTAAATTATATTTAAAAATAACTTTTATATTTCATATCTTATTAATTGGCACAAAAACATGACTATACAATAATATAAGATTTTAAAATATAAATTTTAATTTTAAAAAATATTATATATATATATATATATATATATTGTGTTTGTGTGTGTGTATTTTAAAATATATTTTGGACTTGAATTTCATCAAATCAATTAGATATTTTTAATTTTTAACATATTGTATATTTTAATTAATGATTAAATTTTAGAACAATTATATTATATTCTTATAATGAATCAAAAATAAAAGATTTATATATATAAAGTATAAAATATTTATATAATGAAATAGTTAAATATTGTCAATAAAGTATAATTATTTATTCTAAATATAAATTTATAACATACTTTCATTAAGTTTTAATTTCTAATAAAACAATATTTATACTTTTAAGGTATTTGATGCTAATTTGATATATTTTTAATTTTTGATTCCAAAATTGATTAAAATTGAATTTGAAAAGAACCTATCAAAGTTTTTGATTAAAATTAAAATCTAATTAAAATTACTCAATTTAGATTTTTAAAAAATATATAGTTATTATTTAATATTTAATTATTTTATTTTTATTTTTAAAATAACAAATATAGAGTACTTGAGTTAAAATAAAAATAATTCTATCACAAAATATAATCTTTTATAAATTATCTAAAAATAGACAATTTAAAAATTATAATCTTTTATATTTTAAACTTCAATTATTAATTTAAATTTAAATTTTTTGATTATTAAAAAGTATATCTGATTTCTATTAATTTCAATAAATCTTTAATTACTTTAATTCTTGATAATATTTGGTCTATGGATTTGATAGATGGTTTCATAAAGAAAGACAAATTTTTCTTATACTTTTGCAAGATTCTTGCATGGCTTCTATATGTGCTTGATATTATAATTATGCTAGTATAAAATATTTTTTATATTTATTTCAGTAAAACTACTAATCTAAAATAAATTCAATTATAAATATTTAATTACCATTTATTTTAAGTGTACATACAAATTTCTTCTTATTGGAAAATTTTATAAGTTTTATAAGATTTTAGTGGAGAAATATTTAAAACGAGATGAATTTATATTGCGTGTAATTTTGATCAATTTAAAAATAAATTGATATTTGTTTTATTTGAAGCTATTTCATATCTTCTATTGCACAATACATATTATTAAATTTCTAATATTTTCTTAAATAATGTGATGTTACACATTAATATGCATTATGCAAAATCATTATTAATGATACTCTTCAAATGTAAAGCATCTTTGTTTATCAAAAATAATAGATATTACTTTTATTTGTATACATAGTATATTTTTTAATAATTATTTTAATTAGAAAACTACAATACTTATTACCATATATTTTGCCACAACATTGAAACATGTAATTACAATCTGTTTCTTATAATCCTTTAAAATAGCTCCCATTCTTCTAAAAATCGTCTTCTTTTGTAAATATTTAATTATTTTTATCTCTAATCAAATCTATATCACAAACTGTTGTAAGTAGGTGTTTTGTATCAAGATTTGTAATGGATAATATTGCATGATATGAGATAATTTTAGTTAAAAAGCATAAATAGCCAAAGTTACTTTTATTCAAATTTTGATTATTTTAGCCAAATCTACCAAAACTTTAACTTTGATTCTTATGTTTGTAACAAATAACCTCAAAATGCATAAAATAGATGCAAATACAAATTTTTAAATGAAGAATTGGAAGAAGAAATATTACGTAAACCATATCATGAGTATGTGTAAATTTTTAGATTTTATTCTTTATATGAGATGTATAAATTTTTAGATTTTATTCTTTATATGAGATTAACATCTTCTTCTATGATCTTATTTTTTAAAAAATAAAATAATATAGCTTTATAAAATACCATAGGTTATTTAATAAAATCATATTGAAACTTTTTTTAAATCTTAAAATAAATATATTTAAAATAAAAGATAATTATATATACATATTTTAAGACCAATATATAGGTAAATTAGATTTACTTGTTCTATATGTCTTAAAATCAACTAATAGTAGTTAAAGGATAAGACAAACATTTCAAAGCAATCTTAAGTTCTTTTTATATACTTGATAGTATCTTAAGAAAACTAGCCTTATATATATATATATATATATATATATATATATATGTATATTCTCCTTTTTAAATAAATTTAATTTTTTAATTTTATTTACTTTTAAAATTTATAAGTATTTATTGTAATTTTGATCTAAGTAATTTTGAGTGGTTTAAAAGCTCTAAAATTCAAAATTTGATCTTTTTGTATTTAAACTTATTAGTATTACTTTAATTTTGATTAAAATTAAAATAGTTATAATTATTTTTGTTAATAATGATTATATATAAATTACATTCAATAGGTTATATCAACTCTTAATTTCAGCTACTAAGTTAATTATATTTGAATAATAGATTTTTGGTATAAATGAAAATTATTTTTTTATTATTTGTATCACAAATTTATTTATTTTTGGTAAAATAAATTATATGACCTTCAGAAAATTAGTTCTTACAAAGAAAAATTAGATTCTATTATGGACACTTAGAAAACATCTTAGTTTTTTTTTTTTTTTTTTTTTTTTTTTTTTTTGTATCTATTACATCAATTATAATAAGAGTAGACTCTACTCTAATGGCATCAATTATTTAATTGGACTTATAAAGATTATAAAATTTTCTTATATTAAAATATTGTTCAAAAAAACTGACTTTTTTAATTAAATCAATTATTGAGTCTTAATATTGGAGATTTTATTTTTTTATTTTTTATAGTCATTTTATCTATCAACATTTATGGTAGCATTTTTGATAGCATAACCCACTGTGAGATTTTTTATAGATATAGATTCTAAAATAATAATTAAGTTTATATGTAAATCTAACAAACTCAATAACAAGGTACTTTCTACAATTACATTTTAAGAACAAGTATTTTTTTGTAAGAATTTATTTTTTAGATTTTTAACCCTATTGAAATAAGTGAATACATCCTTGTATTCTTTTTATCTTGTACATGAAGAACTAATATAAAAATTAATTAATTAATCAAAATAATTTTTACTCTTATAGATGTTGTATGGTGTTCTCTAAATATTTGTTGGTTTTTGCAATAAATTATACAAGTAAATATTCTACATTTAACTTCTTATTAAGAATATCAATTATTTTTAAGTAATCATAATTAATTTTAAAACTAAAATTAATTGATAGAAGTTATTCTATATCCTCTATAATCTTTAAATTATCTATGTAATCTAAAAATAATTTAATATTGATTTTCTAAAGACAATGGTTTTTATTTTTATTTTCTAGATATTTAATATATCTTTATACTTATTCTTTACTTAAATTTATTTTCTTCAATACTATTCAATTAAAAAAATCAATAAGATTACTATATATATATATATATATATATATTTATTTATTTATATTTATATTTATATATCACAAAATAAATAAAATAATAGATGTGTTCATCTAAGATTCAAATAATCTTAATTGCTCTTAAAATAACTCAATAACATACAATCTTGAAATAAAAAAAATTTCCACCTTTTAACTTTTTTTCTTCTTTTATCTGACATAAAAATTCTAAAATTAATTTTAATATATAAAAGTTTCTTTTAAATAAAAAAAAAGTATATATATATATATATATATATATATATATATATGCATCAAAATTTTAACTTCATCAACTATATTTTTAATGCAATAAAAATAAATCAATCCTTTTTCTAAAATTATTTAGCAATAAAATTTATTATTAAATTTAAAATAAAAATATATAGATCTATAATTTATTAAAGTAAAAATATAAATTAAATAATCTAAGAATAATGCTCACAACTCAATAAACAAGATTGCTTTAAGTAAGCTACAATTCTATTTCTTTTATTTTAATTAATATAATCAAAGCTACATATCTTAAATTACTGTCTTTTATTTTAATTAATTTTGAGTTATTATCAATTTATACTGAAGCCATTCATCACAAATTTTAAAGTATCTTTATCTATTATTTTAACCACTACTTTATTCTAAAATATTATAGTCTTGGTTGATATTTATCTACAAGCAATTAAAGATTTAATAAAAAGAATAATATTTAATGAAATGATCAATATACCCATATTAACAAAATTATTCAGTAATAGCTCATATGACCTAAATATTCCAACAATTGGTTTAGTTTATGACATAATAAGAAAAAATTATGAAGATAGGTTTCTCTTATTTTAAACCCTCATTGATTTTTTTGAATTTTAATTCTAAATAGGCTTTATAAACCTAACTTTTTTTATTAAGCCTAACTATTGTTGTTATAATTTCATCTTAATAATTCTAATATATAACTAGATTTAATAAACTATAAGTTTGGTTAGATTCCATTATCTCTACTCAAGCTAGATCTTAAAAGTTTTAATTTCAAATAGATCTTATTTATCCCAATTCTAATTCTAGACTAATGAACTTTGATTTTAAAAAAATATTCTAATTTTACCATAACCAAGAAATAAAACAAAAAAAATAATTTAGATATATATATATCTTAAAATATATATCTTAAAATATTTTTTTAAAATTAAAAATATATTAAAATAATTTATTATATTCTTTAAAATATTTTTTGCCTAATAAAAGCTTACAAATTTGCATAAGAAATATCTTTAATAGACCTTGACAATTTAATCTTATACTACAAACTACACCTAAAGTGCTACAATCTAATAAGACAAATGTACTTAGTTTCCTACAAGTTATTAGTCATGCTATTTTCTTATATTATTCTTTATTTTTTAAAATTAAAAGATATCATAGTATTTAAGGATACTAAAGAAAATTGAAAACCTTAGAAAGCATTTAAGTTTTGTTTTAATATTCTATAATGGCCCCTATTAATTAATGAAGCCATATCTTAGCAAAAATTGAATATATGCTCTAAAATCACCGATTAAATCTAAATAATTTATACCAAATAATCTAATACTACTAAAATATTTTAAAAAAAGTATTATTCTACTTTATCAGATTTTGATCACTTTTATTGTTAATAATAATAATCATCATCATCATAGATTTTTACATATTATATAAATCACTTTAAAATTATATGATCTATCAAATATCTTTTAAAAAAAATTATATCAAATCTTAATTTTAAGATTTTTGTAATAATATCATAAAGTAAAAAACCAAAAAATAAAAAAATATTATAATAATATTATATTATATTAGATATAGATTTTTTTAAATATCTAAAAATCTTTAATATTAAAATACTTATAAACTTACCAATTAGGTGGCATTAGTAAGTTTATACAATAGTTGCTTTCAACTTGGTGAATTTGTTTGTTGTATTTTACAACATATCTATTAGGAGTCTTTAAAAAAAATATTATTTTTTACTAGTTCAATTAAAATTTTCTTTCCAAAGTATTTTCTATGTACTTTGATGCTTAAAAAATAAATTTTGATCCTAAATTATAAATTATAAAAATAAAAAATAATATTTTTTAACTTATCAAATTGAATTATGAATAATTTATTTTCAACCCATTTAATTTTAAAAACTATATTTTAATATTTTTAATAATAAGTCAAAATTAATTTACTAAGTAATATTCATATTTTTTTTAAAACTATTAAAAATTTATAAGAGCATTATAATTGAACTATTTAAAAAAATTAGTATTTTTACTTTTATTTTTAATTTTTTTTAATTAAAAAATCTCTAATATATCAATTAAAATTCAAATAGAATTCTTTTAAAATAAAATAATAACTATTAGTAATATTATTTTTTAAAAAAATAATCTACAATCTTTAACTTTTCTAAGTGTATTTAAGAAAAGAAAAAAGATGTATTTTTGGTTTTATGCAAGGTAATTAAGATGTAACAATACATATTTTATTCTTGCTTAAAAATAAGATATACTATTCTACATTTTTAAAAAAAAATTTAAAAATATATATATTAGCATAATATCAACAAGTTTATAATTTTAAAAAATAATTATAATAAAAATAATAATAAAACTTAAGAAAAAAGTTGTTTTCAAAATAGATATTCTTAAGCACAAAAACATTAAAAAGACTTGAATCAAGACTAGAACATAAGAAAAATATTGACAAAATTGAGTATGGTTTGAGTCATGCTTTTATATATAATAATTAACAAGAAAGTTATTTGAAACCTTCTTAAAGATCATAAGACTTACAAGACAAGAATTTTTATTATAAGATCCTTGTACAATACTATTGTAGATCCATAAGACTTTTAGGAGAAGTTTCTTTAGCCACATTGCATATTAAAAGTTACTTATGAATCCAATCTTCATCTACAAATTCTTTATAATAATTTATAATAAACATATTATTGATTTAACATAAGTATACATACTTCTATGTATTTTAAACTAATTGAGCAACATAAATATCTAAAATATCAAAAAATATTTTCTTTCACTAAAAAACTATGCATAATGATAATTATAATAATAATAATTATTATTATTATTATTATTATTATTATAAGTTTTAAATTTTGTTTTTTTAAAACTTCTTCCAAAGTATGTTTAAAATATATTTTCTTCTAATATTAAATATTTTATAGAAATTATATATATATATATATATATATATATATTATTAGAAAATTAGATAAGTAGATATGCTACATTGTTATTAGTTGGTTGCTTTATTATTCTTAATAAATCAAATTTTGTTACTTATTCTTGATGCAAAAATTATCTATTTATTTATAAATTTTTAATTTATTCTTTTAAAAATTTAAAAATAATTTTATTACAAAAAGAAAATTTCTTAGTAAGAAAGATTAAATTTAAATATATATATATATATATATATATATATATATATATATATCAAAGAAAATATTATAACTATTAAAATTTGAGTTTTATACTTACTTTAAATCTAAATGGATTGAAGAATATTTTGTTGTGTATTTGTATAAATCATGGACAAATTTGTAGATAACACTATCAAATTATTTAAGAAGCTAAAAATTAATTTGATTTCAATTCAAAGGTAACAAATACTTACATGTTGTAATGAATTTTAGAATTTAAGCTACAGATTATAAGTTAATTTTAAATCACATTTCTTTAATTTTATCACTAAGGTTACTGTTCAATTTTGTGTATTCTAAAAAAAAACTCTCTCTATATATATATGATGTATATTTAATTTCATTTAAAGTATTTATATTACATTGAGTCACTATGTTTGAAATGTATTTTGAAAGTACACTTTACAGAACATAAATTCATATTTATTTCTTAGTTTTTGAGAATTTTGCAAAAATAAATAAATTACAGGTAATATGTCAATTAATTATACTGCAACTTCAACTGTAAAAATGTTGTGTTTCTTGTTAAGAACAGTGAAGAATCTTCAAAGCACATTACAGGTTCCCAATAGTATACTAAAAAAACTTCAGGGTTTCTTTTTTCTACACTGTAACTCTTTGATACCTGAAGGGGCAAAGCAGCAGAATTGACAGTTTTTCAACTACATTTGCTGATTGGTGCTAAGTATTCCATGCTAGCAAAAACCAATTGGCACTCACAGATTTACACTGGACAAAGAAAGACAAAGGCCACATTGACTCTTGTCAAAACAGTCAAAGCTGGAAAACATGGTTCCCAAAAGCTCATTATGTGTATGTGAGTATATACACATAAAAATAAAAAATAAAAAAACAATGGACCATGCCTGTCCCTCCATTGTCGGTACTATGGTAGGTGAGAAGAATTGTTCTCCTGTAAGATTACTACAATCCATGAGATTCCATAACAATTCTTTCTTTGTCTTGTCATGTTATAATATATATATATATATATATATATATTTATTTATTTATTTATTTATTTATGTGTGTGTGTGTGTGTTTTGGAGATGAATTTCAATGGTATAATTTAAGGTAAAATACTCCCCAACCAAAGCAAGTCGACTTTGCACTCTAATCAGGCTGGGGAGATAGAAAAAGGTGAGCAAGATGAAGGATATGGTCATTCTTAGACATCTCTGTTGAACATACAACTCTCACATATTGTCTCCTACAGCAACACACCTGGTGTATCTGACCATATCTTATCAAGAAGAACAAAACCTTGTTGTGTGAGAGACAAGGGGAGTTGCTTATTTGCCCCATGATGGCAAAAAGGAATTGGGTCCAATGCCCATGTTCCAAAGAACTTGGGACATCATTTGCCTTGTGGCACACTCAAGAAAAACATTCATACTGAATCTTTGCACAGTGCAACCACCATTTGACATCTGTTGTACGTTTTGGACAATTGTATATCTTTTGGCAATTTTGACTCCTATCACTCTGTTGGGTTCAAGGAAAATGAGCTCATCCAAATGGCACTATGTGGGTCCAGGAGAGAGGGGGTGACATAAAACCTCTTGTACTTGGCAGACCAGGAGGAAGAGCACTGTGGGCACTGAGTTGCAACTGGGATTACTGATGTAGCCATGGAGTGGGGTGGGCATTTAATTGAATAACTTGCATGTGTTGGTGGCCAAGTTGTAATGTGGTCCAAATCTTTCTGAATGACATGCTTTGTTCTTCCACCAAGCACTTTCATGTGCACCAGCCATGCCCATGAATAGAAACTTCTTATTCTCTACAACATGTGACCACCAACATGAGTATATAAAGGGTCCTTGACTATTATGCCTTTGAGAATCAATCAATCCCCAGTTTGGGTACAAAAGACACTGAATGTTTCAAATTGGTTTGAAATTGGAGTTCATCCAAATAACAATTTGGACAAGTGTGAAAGTTTTGAGTTTGTGTATGGTACAAGAGTCCATTTGAAGGAAGAAGGCTAGGATGGCCAAAAGAAGCCCAAGCCAAAGAAGGAGGCAGAAGAAGCAAGAAAATCAAAGAGGCAAAAGTGAGAGCAATTGAAAAGTAGGAGGCTGAGGAAATTCACAAGAATTTTTGGTCTTCTAAAATTGAAAATGGTAAAGAGATTAACCACAAGTGTCAACTAAAGGCATTGAACACGTGACCTCTCAAGCAACAAAATCTCTCTATTACCATGCTAGCAAGCCTCTATGGCACTTGGTTCAAATTAGAACTGCAAAAGTAATTATAAAAATAATAGGTTGTGTCTTGCTTGTTGCTCACCCATTACTCCTAGGGGCAGTAGGCAAGGGGCACCCTGTAGTTGTTTAATTTATATTTTAATTTTTTTAAAACTTTTTGACTAATCTATCCTATCACTCTACGTAGAAAAATCATTGGAGGTTTTGTGTGTAAAAAAACCAAACACCTCTTTATATGTTGTGCATATATTTAAAATACAATCTTTTAATACAAGCTTTTATTATTATTTTTACTCTTCTGGTTGCAAACATTCAGTGTACTTGGTAGAAAACTAGATTGTATATTTTTTTTTCATACAATTTTACATAATTATTCGTACTAAAATAAGAACTAAAAAATACATTAAACCTAAAAAATAATAATTCTATTAGTTTAAATTTTATCTAATTATTATAAATAAAAATAAAAATAAAAAATTTAAAACTTATTCTTATTTTATAAATTATAAACATCAAATATATATTTTTAAATTTTTTCTGATATATAATATAAAAGTTTCATTTTAAATTAATTTTATTATATATATAATATTAAAATATTTTAAAAATATTTTTTAAAAAATATTAATATAAAATATAATTTATAATAATAATTAAATGTAATCATAGAACAATTAATTTTACTTTTGACTATAGGTTTCAAATTAGATCTAAATTAAAGATTTAAGTCAAATTAAATTAAATTATTACTATTCTATGTGTTATCAACTTCTAATTTGTATCAATTACCAAAATATACTTAAAATTTTTATATTTATTTCTTGCAATTCTTTAAAATAAATAATACTATAGTTTTTAAAAATATTCTGATTTCAAACAAGCTTATGTACTCTCTTATTCTTTAGTATAATAAATTAGTTAATTTTATAGCTAATTAATAACTATACATATTTATGTTTATATAAATTTAAAAAAACTTAAATTAAAATTTGATTTTTCAAGCAAGAATTACTTTTTAGGTTTGTAGTATAGTTTATTTAAAATAGTAATAAAAAATCTAGTTTATTGAGTTTGTTCTTTTTTTAATAGCAATTATTCTTATAATTTAAAGTATTTTGTAACATAATATTTTACATTTGTATAATATTTTATTTTTTCATATATTATGTCTTAAAATATTTTTATAAATTCATTCAATGTGATATTTTTATGCAATGGCAATTTAAGAAGATCATACAAAGTGTATCTAAAGTTAAAAGCTTTAAACTAATTTCTTACAATATTATTTTAAATATATATAAAATAAAAATCTTTTAATCAAATTGAGATAGATTTTAGTTTATACATATATATATATATATATATATATATATATTTATCTTTTAATATATAAGTGTAATAAATTAAATTTGGTTATATTTAATTTTAGTTTTTGTGCTTTAATTACTTTAACACTAAAAAAGGATACTCATAGTTGTTGTAATATAATATTAAGAATTTTTAGATGATATGTGTAATGTTAGAGATATCTAAAGATTTAATCCTAAAAAATATTCTTAAAGAATATAAGATTCATTTTCTTATAACTTTCAAAATCCTTCAATAAATTTAAAAGTAAAATTTGTAAATACAAGCTTAGTTTCTTTAAATATATTGTATATCAATAAAACAATATAATTTTTTGGTTCAATTGTAATTTTTTTCTGTTAATTTCAGTCTTATTAGAGTAGTTGAAATTACATTTTTTGTAGCTTGATTAAACAAATAATGATAGATGTAGATAGTTTTCAAAAGTCAGATTAAAAAATTAATAAAATTAAAAGTATATCTAATAAAAAATTATATATATATATATATATATATATTGCAACTCTTTTATTTGACTTATAGTTATCATTTTTGTAAAAAAATCCAAAATATCTAATAAATATAATGAAAACAAGATATCAAATATCTTCTTTAGCATAGATTAATTACAAAAGTATTGGATTGAATATCAATTTGAATTTAAATTTATTTTATTTTATTAAATATCAAATAGTATTAATATTTTTTATTTTTTTATTTTTTTATTTATGCAAGAATTCATCCAAAAGAGACCACAAATTCTAGATTATAAATAAGACTTGGTATAAATTGGAAATAAGGAAAAACCTAGATTGTTTAAAAACTTATGTTGGTCAAAGTAAGATATTTCTTGTCATGCTTCTATACTTAATTAAATAATTATATATATTTAATTAATAGAGATAGTTTCTTTTCTTGTAATTTATTTGGTATTATAGAATAAACTATAAATCTTCTATTTTGTTTTCTTTTTTGTTTTCTTTGTAAATAATTTGGTATTTGAATATCTTAAATTATATATATATATATATATATTAATTTTTGATTTAAAACTTCTAAAAATAGCTTTTATATATTAATAAATATATTTTAAGATTGAGTATTTTGATCTATATAAGACAAAAAAATATAAAATTGATAACCATTTATTACAAATTACCAAAAATATTACAAAAATAAGACTTTTAAAGAAAATAACAAGTTAAATACTATATAAATTTGTATTATATATATATATATATATATATATATATTAGAAATAAACTTGTTATTTTAACATATTAATAATATTATATCATAGATATTTATTAAGTATTTTCTAAAAATTTCTAAAATATATTAAAATCCTTTAGAACTAAATTACTTTTGTAGATTTTAGAAACTCAAAAGAATATTTTAGAATATTCTATAAGATTCTAAAGTCTTCTATTATATTTAGAAGCTTCTAAAATCTTTCCATGTAACCTTATAGAAGCTTTAATAGTTCTCTATAGCCATCTAAGTCCTTCTCTAGTCTTCTAGTAGTTTCTATAGAATATTCTTTAGACTTCTAAGATATTTTGTTGGTATTAGAACCTCTCTTAGAAGCTTTTTGTAAGACTTGACTATTATCATATGAATAAAGAGCAAGATAAGAGACACTTACCAAATAAGTTTAATGGAAGAAAAATAAATGTATATTCTTTACAATATCAAATGCTAATATACTAAGAGAATTTATTGTACAAATAGTAGTAGGTAAATAATCAAATATTTTAAAGGCAATAAAAGAAGGTACAAATAAAGTTGATTTATTTGCAATTTGTTTTAAAATTTTACATAAAATATTTGTATATATAAGCTATTAAAATAATCACAAATCTATAAATAAATATAAAATTATTTCATCTAGAATTTTTATAAAATTAAATTTAAAAAATTATTATTGTATATATTAATTAGGTTCATTTTAATACATAATCTTTTGAAGGTTTGTAATCTGTTTTTTTAAATTAATATTTTATAATTTTATAATATAAAATTTTATTTATAAACATTGTAAAATTTTATAATTATTAAAATTTAAAATAAATCTTAATAAGTAATTAAGATAAATAATAAGAATAATACTAATTTAACCTGTAATACAATCATAATTAATTTTTTCAACCAACTTTACATTTTTAAATTAAAAAATATCCTTAGTTAAGTATTTTGAACATTAATAAAATCTTATATCAATCTCACAGATTGTTGCTAAAAATTGAATCTTCAAACTTGATTTTTAAAATGAGAACTTTTAGAGATTTTTTAATTATATTCTTCTAATTATAAAGTTTTAAATCATAGTTTTGAAAATCAGAATTGCACACTTTAATATTTTATAAAGAATAAATTCAAATTTAGCACATGGTTTTAATATTCTTTTGCTTTTTTAAATTGAAAGGTTCAAACATCCAACTTTTGATTTTAGAGAGGGAGTACCAAGAAAAAAATTGTGTAGAGAATACATGTGACTAAATCTGTTAAGTGAATTGGATTCTCAGTAATACCCACTTCAGATAATAAAAAAAAGCTATAAAAAAATTGCATATCAATAGGTAATTATTGTGCAAAGCATAGAGCACATATATTCTACAACATGGCACCAATACTTACTACTTCAGAAACAAAATGAAATTTAGTAATAAAATTAAAACATTTATTCCAATTACCATCATCATCTCTCTCATACAAACAATGCATTCTCACACAAACAAATTTAAAAAGTTAAAAGATTTTATTTCATATTAAAATTCTCCAAAACCTGTAACAAACTGGGTCCCTAAATTTCAACAGTAGCAGCAGCAGCAGCAGCAAAGAGAGAGAGAGAGAGAGAGAGAAGTGAGGAGGTGAAGATATTATTCCAAAGGTACAATGAGGGGAGGGGAGGGGAGGGGAAGGGAAGGGAAGGGATGCCCAGTCCCCATGCCTAGATTCTACGTTACTTGTCCCAACGCCCTTGGCAGCCTCTGACACCCTCCGAAGATATTCCCAGCGAGCCCCATCATCATCATGGGGCTTCCCACTCCCCCGTCCCCATCCCCCTTGAGAACGGTTCTGTTCCCCACCACCACCACAGCGACTATATCTGCAGCGATGTACACATGTACGAATGTGAATACGTGGCAAGCGGATGTGCATTGAATGTGGGAAGTAAAATTCTCCTGGAAAATACTATAATATACCACTTTTTATATATTTTTTAATCCCTTATGGTATCATCTTTTAAACGGTGATACCTTATGCACTTTTTTAAAATTATTATTATTTATTTTTGTATTTCATCTATTTATAATTAATTAAACTCATGCAATAGCTTCAAAGTCCCATTTTTATATGCTTAGAATTGTATATGTATATGGATAACAAGTTCAACATGTCAAATACGTAATTTAAAACATTTTATGTAAATATGTATATATATATATATATATATATATAAGTAATAGTTTTTAGTAGTTATTTTTATTTATAAATATTTGGTACCTTAAGTACGACCATATATACAATTCGACATTATATGAGGATTTATACATACAACGCTATTAATACAAGATGAGTTCTAATCAATTCATTATTGAACTACTGCATTTTTTAAGCATGCTTGTGCTCCGTATTGTCCCACAATGCCAGATATGTCATACTTTTTTTCAGAAACTATAAGTAAATAAATAACAAACAAAACATATGTTTACTAAGTTTATAATGTAAAACCGTACGCTGGGCATCTGATTAAGCTTATGACTTAGTTTCTTCAAACTTGTGTACACATCATTTAATTCAAAAATTGTAGAAGTGTTACGTGTGAACAACAAAATATAATGTGGTCCGAATTATCATCTGAATTTTAAAATCCGCATTCATCATTTGGAAGACTCCAGAAACAAACATAACGTTCTTGGGATGAAACGTTGAGGTGCTCACGACACTGCAACCTACTTGAGTTACCTGCTATATCAAATTCCTAACAAACCAGTTTACAACTAGTTGCCTGATCTGCTGGTTTGTAGCTTGCTGAAACAAAGCAACGTGACCCTTGTCCACGGAATCAACTGGCTATCCAAGTAAGGATCTTTTTAAGGATCTTTGCTGTTTCGGATCATCTAGTCTATTGGTCAAGAATGTCCTGAATGTGTACTACGACCCACTTTAAAATGGCGTCTTGGAAGGTGCAGGATTACCACGTGTGCCTATTTGGAGGATTACTACACAAACAGAAAAGCAGGTCGGATGTTTCTTCGACAGCTAATCTGTAAAACTAATGTACATCTTCCTTACCTTCTACCACCCCGCTCCTTGAGACCCAGGGTTAGGATATCTCCAGGACCAATATTGTAATATGCAAGAGAGAGATTGTCTTTTAAAAACCCAGCTTGACTGCTCAGCTTCTGTTTGTTAGCTGGCAGTTGAACCTCCCCTGCAATTCTTTCTTTGAGACTTTTGATCGATTCCGACAAAGATAACACCACCAGCTCCAAGGTCTGGCCTCTAAAATTAGACTCGCCTTCAACCATTGGAACTGAAACACTGATTCGTACAGCACCCTGTACCAAGAATGATAAGTCAGGAAGCATTTTTTTAGTTTTCAAAAGAAACAAGCGACTTCAGAAAATCCAATGATTCCTAGACACACTACTAAAAGAATTAAATCAAAACTGAATAATGGTATAGACTACCAGGCAATTCGAGCAGTGATCAACAGTTGCATCATTTAGTTCCCAGAAAACTTCGTGCAAGGTGCACCAGACCATGTAACGTCTGCTCAAATGGATTGCAAAAGAGCAGACAAATACACTTGTAGACAAATCTGCTTGTACTGTATTACCAATTTAAACATCGAACTCAGGGAGGCTGCCAATTGCAGAAGAAAACTCGAAGAGGATGAACATACAATAACTTGTGTAACTTACAATGACTTCGGATATAGGTAGATACCCACACATCCCAGCGAACAGAACATACAGATACAAGGAAAAACACTGGTGAAACGTGGGCATACCGGATGTTGAGCAAGAAACTGGTCCTCTGGCAGAAGAAGAATTTCATCAAGTTTTTGCCTCTTCGGTTCGGGCTCTTCTGGAGGTGGTGGTGGAGCTTCATCAGGGGGAGGAGGAGGAGGCATACCCAACTGAGGTGGCGGGGGTGGCAATGCCACAGGTGGGAGATATGGCCTTGGAGGTGGTGGAGGCAGTGGAGTATACTGATTAGGTGCAGAACCTACAGGGGGGATCAACATAGGAGGAGCAGGAAGAGGATGGACAAGCATCACAGCTGGGGTGGGAAGAGTAGGAGGAGCGGGTGTAGGCCTCGCAGGAGGTGCAGGGAGAACCATTGCTGGTCGAGGAGGCTGGAGTGATTGGGACCCGCTCGTAATCTGCCCTGCTAGATTAGGTGGCCGAGGTATGTTTAATGCCAGACCTGGAGGAGGCATAGGTGGACGTGCCGGTGTGGGAGCTAACCTAGGGACGGGGGGTACAGAAGGTCCAGGAAGAGGTCTTCCATCAGGAGTCAGATTGGCTTTCTCTCTATTTATGGTAGCCATTTGCTCATCGCTCGTCATCGTTTGAGCCAGAGCTTGAGTAGCTGTGCGACCAATGCTACCTGTATGACCATCCCATATAACTTGTTTTGGCTCGTCTTTTTTTACCTCTATCTCTGCCATCACCGCGTTGGATACTTCCTCCTCAGTTGTCCCGAAAATGTCTGGTCGAGTGCGTGCTAACCCCACAATATTCCGTGAAATCTCGTCGTCTGTAGCCAGTGTAGTCTCCCGCAATTTCGCCATCATGCGCTCCTTCTGTTCCTTGTACTTGGGATCGATAAGCGAGATGCGCATGTGCTCCGCCATCTCATTCACAGGTATCAACTCACCTGTGATCGGGGACACAACCATCTTCAAGGCATCCTTCTCTGCTGCTACCCGCTCCTCGGGTCGTTTCCAGTTCGTCACAATTCTCATGGGAACGTCCTCTTCCTCATCTGCTTGATCATCAGCTGGATCCTTGCCCTCTGAGATCGTCGTAGTTTTCATACCCTCCTCCACTAATTGCAGCTCCTCTTCGTCCATGTCCATCTCCATTTCTTTACCCTCTTCTGTAACCTCCACTTCCTCCTCATCCGCGGGCGTCAACTTGCTTCTGGCAATTACCTCTTCCAGAGTCATAGGTTGCGGCAATTCACCGTCTTCTTCTTCAGCGAATTCGATTGTCTCCACAACCACAAAGTCATGCCAATCTATCAAAGCCATTTGCATCCTCTCTTGCTCAATTTCATCTTCCGCTTTCTGCCGCGCTGCAGCCTGTGATCTCTCCCATTCCAACCTATTCAAACAACGCTCTAAAATACCCGTTTTATTCCCCATATCCTTTCTCAGCTTGTCCACCAGGCCCTTCGGAGGCACCAAAACCTTCGAATAAGCATCGGCCAACGCCGTGAAAAAAGTGAACATGCTGTGAGTAGGCTTCAAAAAGTAAAACTGGGGATTCGAATGCTCCCTGCTCGTCAACCCTGTGAGAAAACTTTTCCCGTTTCGTGCGACGTACTGGGCTGTTAACTTAATAATATCCACATCCAAGGTTGTAGCCAGTTCAGGCACATGCACTGTGTACGCATCTGGTTCCGGAGGCTCCAATACTTTCCCAGAGGATTTAACGGCACCCACTTTTATTGCATCAACATCTGCTTGCTCCTGTGGAGGCTTTGCTTCAGCTTCTTCCTTCACCAACACATTCACCGGCCCAGCAACGGCAGGTGCAGCGAGCTGCGCCTTAAACTCCGACACTCTATGCTGATAATACGCATGATATGGATCCAGAGCATTCAAAAAATTAAACTTCACATTGTTCTTCTCGTTCGCAAGAATTCTCTTCTCAAATTCAGGGCCGTTCTTGGCAACGAACTGCGCCGTCTTGTCCACGATACTACGAATATCGGGAGGAGGGTGGATCATACCAATCGTCTTCGTCTGCGTAGCTACCATCTGCGGCGCCTTGTGCGCCACTGGCGCCTCTTTCATATTGACATCGGCAGATAGCTGTGCCTCCGGCAACACTCCCAGCCCACCCTCGGGAGGCGCTGGCAGAGCCAGCACCTCGCCTATTCCCGGCATCTCTAAAGTGTTGCAAAACCTCGGCTCAAAGCAGCATGCGACTGGAAACGGTAATACTTCTTATTCTTTTTCCTTTTTCCCTTCAAATGAGAGCAAAATAGAAGCAAATACCTGGTGCAACAACGGCTCCTCCTTCAAGGCGCCATGTCCAGAAGGTTGAACCAAACCCTTCAAGTTCCCTTGCGAAAGCCTCCACTGTCTATCGTCCAGGCTTCAAACCCTAAAGGGCCATCGGGGTTTTACTGGTTGCTAAGTCCTTTCTGTTCGAATATGACAATAAACCCCGATATCGTATCGATACGGTATACAGCAGTCATGTATGAATACGTTTTTTTTTTTTTTTTTTTTTTTTTTTTTGTGATTGCGTACATACCGGGTAAATCTATGATGAAGTAATCCAACTTCAACAATAAATCTCAGAATCATATCTGCTCAAATTAATGGGAAGTTTGTGTGTTGAGGGTTTTTAAATGTTTGAAAATTTTTAGGTGTCTTTTTTTATTTTTTTCTTTTATATGACATCTTTTTTTAGTTGTAAAATTTGAGATTCAGTGATTTTTAGGAATGTAGACACATTTTTGCGCATGAGTTAAATAATTTCATTAGTTCTTAACAATTATATTTTTGAATTGGATCTTACTCGGGCTTGATATAAATTAATTTTTTGTATTACAGTCTAAAATTTTGAGGTTATCTATGAATTGCAAACCATTTTAGAATAAATATAGTGAGTTTTACTTATTCAATAAAAGCAAATATGAGCTTGTCAGTCTTTGAATTCCACTTATTGTTTATTTATTGAATCAAGGTAATTTATATTGTTAATTTATAATTTGTATATGATTGTAATAATATCGGTGATATTTGAAAAAACTAGAAATACACGACTTGAGTAGAGAATGTCTTTAATTAGGAAATAGTATTGGTTCAACTGTACACTAATATTCTAAAACCACAGTAATGAATTTATATGAACGGAATATAATTTCCATGTTTTGTTTTTACATTTATCTAAAATTCGATATTATTCTATTCAAACACAAGAAAATCGTATTATTCAAAGATTGAAGAGTGGACGTGCTATCAATTTTGCAGTGAAGGTACAATCATGAAGAACTACAATCATTGACAAATCCAGATGAAATTGTCGTGTGGTCGACGTCGTTGACTATAACCGCCTTCGGGTTCCTTGGTCGACAAGCTCCGCCGGCAGAATGTGCGTCCACTGTCGTGGCTGGACGACAATTCCGATTATTCAGTTTCCCATTCAGGACGACAAACTTTCCACTTCGTGTTTTGCAAAGTTCAGCTGAGCAGTGCTCTAGAGCTCAATTGGGGCATTCTTCATGTGAAGCTCGATTTTAGGATTGACGGATGCTGATAGAGCTCATGTTATGTATTTCTGCGTTTGAATTGATTGTTTCTATTCATGTAGTTGAGGGTTGGATTGGATGCGCAGAATTTAGATAGTTTTGCAAGCAACGCCAGTTCCGGTTGTCTGTGCTCGCGTGTTTTCGTTTGAACTTTTTGATTGTTTGTTTTTTTCCTTTTTAATTTTTTTGGTGAAGGTTTTTTCATGCTAGAGTGAGAGTGAGCTACTGAGTTGAATTTGTTTTAGGGGTTTTCGAAGTCTACCCGAGTTGAATTGGATGGGTGCGCGATTTTGCAATCGGATTGAAGTTGTAAGTTATCGACGATAGAATTCATAGTTCGTCTGCATTGAGGATAGACGATTTGGAAATATGTTGCAGTTTCATGAGCAGATTGTTGGAGAGCTTGTGGAAGAAAATGGCGTCACTATAATTGCAGCAGGTTTAGGGTTAGCTAAAGTACTAGCTGCTCTTGTTAGAATACATTCTGCAGAGAATGGCTTGGTACTACTTCTTTCGACCTCGGAGGTACAACGCCAGGCACTTGTGGAAGAAATTCAAGACCAAGACGCTGCTGCCCCCCTTCCTAAGGATATCAACAATCAGTATACGAGTGCAGAGAGGATTGAAATGTACAACAAAGGGGGTGTGTTTTCCATCACGTCGAGAATTCTTATAGTTGACATGCTGAATGAGCGAGTTCCATTCAAAAAAGTAGCAGGAATTATGGTTAACAATGCGCACCGTTTGACGGAAACTTGCGCCGAGGCATTTATTGTAAGGTTATTCCGACAAGCAAATAGAACAGGATTTATTCGGGCGTTTTCAGATCGACCTCAAGCAATGAGTTCCGGTTTTAACAGAACCGAAAGAATAATGAAATCATTGTTTGTGAGGAGGTTATATCTTTGGCCAAGATTTCACCTCTCAGTAAGCGACGTTCTTGAGGAGGATCCCCCCTGTGTTGTTGATATACGGATGCCGTTGACATCCGCCATGGCTGGCATCCAAACTGCCATTATAGAAGTGATGGATGCTTGTTTGAAGGAGCTTAGAAAGACGAACAAAATTGATGTAGAGGAATTGACTGTTGAGAACGGTCTTTTAAAATCCTTCGATGAGATTGTTAGGTCACAATTAGATCCTATATGGCATACTTTAGGATGGAAAACGAAGCAGTTAGTAGGCGATCTCAAAACTTTAAGAAAATTAGCTGATTATCTACTAAGATATGACTCTGTGACGTTCTTGAAGTACTTGGACACTTTGCGAGTAACAGAAGGTGTGAGGTCAGTGTGGATTTTTGCAAATCCCACCCACAAAATCTTTGAATTAGCAAAGAAACGGGTTTATTCGCTAGTTAGGTCGGATGGTACTCGCTTCGCTCAAGCGAAGACTAGTCGCGGAGGTCGAGGAGGAAGAGGCCGAGGAGGAAATCAGGTGCGGTCAAAGAGAAAACTTGGAGGTGAGCTAAAAACATCAAAGAAGTGTCTTCGTGTGCACGTCTCTTGATCGGGATTGGATGGAATAGACTGTAAATTTGCAGCAGCACTGCGGCCCTGTGTATTTAATTGCAAACGTCTTATGTCGTCTTTCTAAAAGGACTGGGGAGCAACGATACTACGTATGTACTGTAGTATGAGAATTTACATGTGTGTCGTGCATTTTGCACAGCTTTGT
This sequence comes from Physcomitrellopsis africana, assembly GCA_036785485.1. Taxonomy (NCBI): domain Eukaryota; kingdom Viridiplantae; phylum Streptophyta; class Bryopsida; order Funariales; family Funariaceae; genus Physcomitrellopsis; species Physcomitrellopsis africana. The sequence goes on along the minus strand of JAWRVF010000210.1, from coordinate 42,587 downwards.
GCTAACCTGTTTCTGATATCCTATTGCTTCTTGTCATTTAGTTCATCATTGTTTTTTTGTTTTTATTTTTTTCAGGTGAGTGTGGAATTGGGTAAATTCAATTGTTTCGATCTTATGAAAATTGTGTCCTCACTAAGCTGTATGTGTTCAGGTAATGGAGAGTTAGAACATGAGAACATCAGTGCTACCAAGCTAGAGAAAACTAATTCTAGTTCAGATGTCAATTCTGCCGCTTCGTCGAGCTGGAAAGATCCTCAGCAGGGTGCAAGTGCTCAACATGGTCCGGCAGAATTCTATGACGCTACAGAGGCAACTCAGGAAGTTCAGCTCGAAGTTTTTATAGAGGAAATGCCCAAGTGGAGACTTCTGCGGGTACTCTTCCCTCATTTGATGGTGTCTTTTTTTTGTCCTTGCTTAGCTAATACATACTAACAGCTCTGAGAAATATCTCACCTCATTTTCGTTCATAAAATTTCTCTCACGTGCAATGCAGTCAGGTATTACAACTTTTGCACAAATTAAAATGCGAATTAGGTTCTCAGCCAGACATGTATTATGTGTTTCGGTACTCGTCTCTGATTCGTGTTGTTCGGTGCCTAATTATTCGCTTGAACTTTCAGTTCTAATCTTCGTACTATGATATCGTTGCACGACAGCATTTACTGTTCATTGTTTTCAATTGTAGCGACTTCTAGCCTCATTTTCAGATAGTCTCTAACAACTGCTGCGTGGCATCAACTTTTTTTGGGTTTCAGGAAGTGCTAGAGGAGATTGAGGAGGAAAGGCAAAGGTTAAAGGCTGAAAAAGCAATAGAGGGATCGTCAGAGAGTGCTGGAGAGGAAGTTGAGGATGTAGTGCTTGTAGCATGCAAGGACGAACGCATGTGCCTACAGCTGCAAGAAGTTGTGCATTATGGACCTGAGAAGGTAATGACGACCCCAGATTTTACTTATTTTATGCCTCTTTTTTTCTGATGACTACTGTTAGTACTATTTTAGTCCAATAGAATTGTTGCGCAATACATAAAATATGTCTTTCTTTTTTTGTAAATCAAGCCACTTGAGATGCGTAAAATTACTTGGCTGATTAAACTCACATGGATGAGCGGTTTGGCAGCTTTGGCAAAATTTCACGTAAGATCTTATTCTTTTCCATGCTTTGACATGTGTTTTAGACAATTTCGAGGATAGCCCCTCTGTGGTTTCAAAGAGTTCTTGTTTTATATGTTCCAGGCCATGCGAGAGGAATGGACAAAGTACTTGCTAAGTAAAGCTGACCTTCAGAGTATGAAGACGCGCACCAAGAAGGTACCAACTGGTTCCAACCCAAAGTGGGCTGGGGTTATGATTGGAAAGGGAAATCATCCAGTATTCCCAACAGGTGAGGTTAGGAATCGAAACGAGCCGAGTGAAGAACTGAAAGCTTTGGCGGCTGCTGCTAGTGATGTTGCCCAGGCAAATGTGGAAGTTATTGGAGTTGGAGAAGATGCGGCTCCACGAAATGAAACAAGTTCCAAAAGAAGGGCCACAGGCAGAGGAAGGGCGAGGGGGAGAGGAAGAGGAAGAGGAAGAGGAAGAGGTCGTGAAGTAAGCAGTGAAGATCAGAAAGGTACGTCAGTGTGCAACTTGGTTGCTATTTGACATATGTTATACGTCCTGTAGTTGTTTCTTGCTCCACATCATGTGTTTTTGAATATCTTCTCTTATGTAGTCATCTCGGAACTTCCTGGAGATGTTTCAATTTGGCGTTGAGTATTCCGCTTACAGGTTCCTTAAATTTGAAGGTTGCCGATGTGGATGTTGCCTACATAAATCAGTTCAATGTTCTGTGAGGTTGATGGTCCTAGTCAAGGCTTAAGTTAGTTCCTGTGACTTCATTTTATATGTAGTGCTTCCCGTGTATGTTGGGTTGAAATACATGACCGTGTAAGCCACACTTGTGTGGCTTTTTAATTTTCACGGAGGTCATTGGCGACTTTTGTAGGAAAGGGATTGAGTTCTGTTCAAGGATCCAGCTTGGAGAACGGTAATACCACCGAGTCAGCAGTTAAGATAAGGTTGACAGGGTCAGCGCTAGACCCTTCCGAAGTTGCGCATGTTAGAAGAAACACCTCACGCTCTGAGTCTGGAAATGAGGTCACTGAAACGGAAACGTTCTTGTTAGGAGAGAAACAACCCAAGTCAATACCACCAGTGCATTTTTATGCTTTAGAGAGTGAGCAACGAATTTTGGAACTTGTGCGGCCATTGTATGTTATAGTGTACGATCCTGACATGGCGTTTGTACGAGAATTGGAAGTGTACAAAGCATTGAATCAAGGTCGCCCACTTAAGGTGTATTTCCTGTTATATGAGGACTCAACTGAAGCCAGCAGGTTTGAATCCAGTATAAAGAAGGAGAATGTTGCTTTTGAAAATCTAATACGGCAAAAAGCGACAATGACCATTCCAGTGGACCAGGTATTGCTTTGTCTTCTATATTTGAGTCGCTAAGGTCTTTGATAATTTCAGGTTGTCTTGAATTTGTAGGGCTTGTTACGCTCATCCTCTTTATTTATTTGTTTGTAAGTTGCAGCTCTTAGAAGTCTTTGTAGCAACATCTTATCTGATAATAACTTCTTCTTTTCTTCAATATAGGATGGAAGATTGTTAGATGCGTCTCCAACAAAAGCCACTGCAACAGGTGTGACATTGGATACCAGGAAGGGTGTTGGACGTAAGCAAGCTCAAAAGCAGATGCAGGTAGATCGCTCTACGCTTAGATCTTAAGTTTTTTTCAGAGAATTTTTTTTCCGTTTAAATGTAAACTTAGGTTTTGATTTTTATCATTTAACTTGCATTGTCTCTTATTCAGTTTCTGCCGTCCAGTCTGAAGAAAAAGTGATGGGAGTGTGCAGGTGGTGGTTGACATGAGAGAGTTTGGAAGCAGTCTTCCTTCCGTGCTTCATCAGCAGGGTATGAAGATCTTGCCAGTTACTCTTGAAGTTGGTGATTACATCCTCTCTCCTGACATCTGTGTAGAACGGAAGAGTATTGCAGATCTATTCTCCAGTTTTGCATCTGGACGACTATATCATCAAGCTGAAACCATGTCGCGATACTATAAGTATCCAGTGTTGCTTATTGAGTTCTCTCAGGACAAGAGCTTCTCTCTCCAGGCAAGCTGATTCATTGTGAACATCTGTCTATTCTTCGTCATTTTTTGGGAAGCTGCAAGTGTTTTCATGCGAAGAGATCTGATATTGTTGACTGTGCACTTTTCAGGCTGCCAGTGATATAGGGGAAGACATTGCACCTGCCAATATTATCTCGAAATTATCATTGCTGGTGCTCCACTTTCCACGTCTACGAATCGTGTGGTCCCGTAGTCTCCATGCAACCGCCGACATATTTATGGCACTGAAGTCTAACCAGAATGAGCCAGACTTAGACCGAGCTATGCGTGTCGGGGTACCTACTGAAGATGGACTTATCGAAGGTGATATCAGGTTTGAAATTTTCACTACCCTCTTTTCTGCCACCATATTAAAATTCTGAGGGATCTTATTATTTTTTAATGATTAGATTGAACGATTTTTTGGTTTTTAGCTTGCTATGTATGGGCGTCTTGTTGGACAATGAAGGGATAGGTTTTATTAACATTCTTGGCCTTGATTGTTTTGTAGAGCTGAGAATTTCAATACCACCGCCGTGGAGCTGCTGCGTAGATTGCCAGGAGTCTCGGATGCAAATTATCGGTCACTTATGGCGGGATGTAAGAGCATTGCAGAAATAGCTTTGCTTTCAGTCGATGAATTAGCGGAATTTATGGGAGGCAAACAGCCGGCGCGTATACTTCGAGACTTTTTGGATGCGAAGTGTCCAACTCTGGTGTAAGATATTTAATGTAATATAGTTTAATTAATGGTGGGGGTCACAAGCAGCAAGCTGCAGGATCCCAGATGTCTTTTATCTAGAAGTATTGTCAAAATTTTACAACTTCCAGGTGGGTTGATGCATGTCAAAGTTATTTGCTTGCTGAATCATTATGTCAAATGGTGAAGCAGTAACAGACCCTTTTTAATGCAATTCATTAGTCAATTGATTCTTGTATCTAAACCGAAGTTACAACACTCATCAATTGGTACTGGCTGCATGCTTACCACTTATATCATTCTACTCAAGTTGTTGAGTCTTCAAAGTTCTGCTGGATTTGTCTCATCCATTGAAGTTCTATGCAGTGAAATGCATTATAGAAGATGGCCAAGAGAAAATGTTTTAATAAAATCTACACCCAATGGAAGGATTACATGTGGGAATTAATGGGAGAAAGTAATTTGTTGGAAAGGAGGAAATTCGTTCTTCCCTGACCAACCTAGCATGTGATACCACTTTACAGAGCATAGGTGCTCTGCTACTAGCCCTTCTCAAGTTGTGACTCATTTTTCATTGTCATGGATAATTTGACTGTGGTAAAAAGGGATGTAACTTACAGAGACATTTCTTAGAGAATACAAAAATTAATAGGAATATATCATATTTTTCTCTTCTTTAAAAAAATATAATATTCTAAGAACAAGGTATATAAATTATGTTGTTTTAAAGACAAATTTAATGAGGGGATGTAAGTTGGATTGGATTGGATTATTCATTTATTTATAAATAGATGTCAAGGACATGAACTTGTCAAGGTCATGAACTAGAAAAAGATGTATAATCTAATGAAAACTATATCAAAGAAAAGTCACAAAATAAAAATAAGAAAGTACATATATTCAAAGGGAAATTGGAATAGCTATTGCCAAAGACTAGAAACATGAAGACTCTTGAAACTAGACTAGGATCAACAAAGGAGTTGATAAGAGTGAAGAAGGCTTCATTCTTGCCTCTATAAATACTATCTAACTAAGAATTACGTGGCGGTATTCTATAGGACCTCTTACACGTGTCTAATTTGCAAGACACGTGTCAAACTGGCACGACAAGTTTTCCACATGTGTGCCATGTACTTGGCTTGTTCCGTAAGCTACCAACATGTGTGACACATGGCTAGCTTGTTCCACAAGCTACCAACATGTGCACCATGTGGCTAGCTTGTTGACCAAGTTTCTAACCTACCAATCACCTATAGACATGTATAAAGGTGATTCCGCGTCTATAAAGCTTCTAAGAAGCTTCTCTATCAACTTATTTTATCTACTTCTATTGGTCTATATTACTTAGATAATTACTAGAATAAATCTTATGTCCGTGATATTATCCCCCTTTTTAAGAACGAGTTCCACAAGGAGCGGTGATTACATGTTGAGGAAGTTCAGGATACGTCAAATTATGCTTGCCACATACTTTGATCTTTGTTCCCTTCGAAGGTAGTTGATAGGTCCTTTCAGCCATCGATAATGTCCCATACCAGGGCGAGAGGACCACCCTATTATTTGATCATTGTTGAGGCCTTCATAATTGCTTTCAAAGAAATATTAGGAACACCATTAAGAGTAGTTCCTATCTCTAAAAGTATCACCAAACATCGGGAGTCTCTTCCAAGGTTGTAATAACAAACACGTTGTATTTCGCCATCAATCCGAAAAAAGACATATTGTTCTTAAGGGTCTTCATCTTTATTCTGTCGTCTTAAAGATTGTGATAGTCGTAATGTCTTGTCTGATAAATCAACAAATGATGGCTCTTGAGTTGAATTTATTGGTTGTTGATCCTCCATCTCTTTAGCTCAAACAAATCTAAGGAAATAACAAATAATATATAAAATAAGATGAAACCTCTATAGAACCTGTTTTGCTTTATAGCAAAGATTTTCTTGATTCTTTATCTTAATTTTGACGGATATCGTCGATGAAATGCATTGACTTTTATTGGTGCATTTGCTAGATTCTTGGATGGCTTCCATGTGCGTTCACAAATATCGTATCCGCGCCAACGCACAAGATATTCTAGTCAATTTTGGTGCCGCCTTGAATCTAAAATCTCTTCAACCTCAAATTCTTCATCGTTGTTGACTTTTATAAGAGGCGGTGGCATTTGTCTTCTTCTTTGTATATCCACTGTCTTGTATGGCTCGAGTAGTGATACATGGAATATAGGATGGATCTTCATGGACTCCGATAGGTGTAATCGATATGCAACTAGATTGATTTGTTCAGAAATAGGAAAAGGTCCAAGTCTATGATAGTCCAACTTATCACAAGGACAAGTAGTCTTGATATTGCGACAAAATAATCATACCTTATCCTCCACGTTGAATTGTGGTTGTTCCTTATCATACGCATCTGCATTTATTTTTTGTTGTTCTTGAGCTTCTATTAATTGCATCTTTATTATTGCACGTAGCTCTGACAAACGATTTGCCAAATCTTCTACCGCTGGATTATCAACTTTTGAAAAATCAAAAGCATCAAGTCGTGGGTGGTAACCATAATTGACAAAGAAATGTGTTTGTTGCTTAAAAGAATGTATCGTATTATTATAAGCAAATTTTGCCAATGGCAAAAGAGCTATCCAATCATCTTGTTGGTAGTTGATGGTATACCTTAAATATTACTCCAAGACTTGGTTCACGCTCTGTTTGTCCGTCAGTTTGAGGATGAAAAGCTGAAGATAATTTTTTGTCCACTTTTAAGATCTTGAAAAAGATTCTCCAAAATCTTAACAGAAATTGAGTTTCCCTATCCGATATAATATCTTTAGGTAACCCATGATAGCGATAGATATTATCAATGAAAAGCTTAGCTGTTTCTTCACTTGTGATAGATTTTGTATATGACACAAAATGTGCCATCTTGGTGAAGCGAGCTACTATCACAAATATAGAGTCATAAGATCTTGAGCTTGGAAGATTTGTGATGAAATCGATAGAAACAAAAGACCATGGTTGTTTTGGAATAGGTAATGGCTGAAGAAGCCCAAAAGGTCGATGACGAGGAGTCTTAGATCTTGAGGACATATCACATGATTATACAAAGTCTTTGACTGCCTTCTACATTTGAAGCCACCAAAAATCTCTTGATATAAATTCCAAAGTCTTGTTGTATCCAAAATGTTCTGTTGTTGGAAAATCATGATGTGCTTGAAGAACACGTAAACGTGCTTCTCCTTCTGGAACATATAGGCGTCCTTTGAAATATAGTAGGTTGTTCTTGAATTTGAATTTAGAAGACTCATGAGTCTTGGAAGAATAATTCTTGATATCATGAACAAGAGGGTCTAAAGACACATTTGATTGAATTTGCTTGAGAAAAATTGAATCAACAATCAATGTTGATTTCATTGCTCAAAGATGAAATTGCTTTGGTTTCAAGAAGATCGTTCTTTGTTGCTCAAAAGCTACATCACCTTCTTTTGGTGCAAAATAAGAACATCTAGAAAGGGCATCAGATAAACCTTGTTGTTTTCCTAGCCGATAAGTAATAATGAACTTGAATCTTGACAAAGACATACTCCAATGAGCTTGACGACGATTCAACATGTGTGTTGACATGAAATACTCGAGGTTCTTGTGATCCATATATACGGTGATTGGATTGGAAGCGCCTTCTAGATAATGACGCCATTCTTAAAAGGAATCCATGATTGCAAGAAGTTCTTTGTCGTGGATCTCATAATTGATCTCGGTTGCTGAGAATTTTTTTGAATGAAAAACTATTAGATGAAGTTTGTTATCTGTTCCTATTTGTGACAAAACCGCACCCAAAGCAAAGTTTGATGCGTTTATTTCCATAAAAAATGCCTTAGAAAAGTCAACATGATATAAGTTGGTGCAAAGACAAACGATGTCTTCAGAGCTTCAAAAGCTGCTTCCGCTTCTTGATTCCACTAGAATTTGTCTTTATAGGTCAAACATGTACGTAGAGCTACAACTTGAGAGAAGTCTTTGATAAAGATTTGATAATAATTGGCAAATCCCTAAAAGCATTGGACATCTCTTACTGTCTTTGAAATCTTCCAATTCATGATTGTTTGGACTTTCTTAGAATCCATTATGACACCATCATTCGAAATGATGTATCCTAAGAAATCAACTTGAGTAGTCTGAAATATACACTTTTCCATCTTGGTGTACAATCTCGCATCTCTAAGTTTTTGTAATACTTGACAAACATATATTTCATGTTCTTCTACGTTCTTAGAATAGATCATAACATCGTCTAGGTAGCAAACGATAAAATTATCTAGGAACTCACGAAAAACATCATTTATGAGATGTTGAAAAGTAGCTGGTGCATTTCTAAGTCCAAAAGGCATGATATTATGTTCAAAATGTCCGTACTTGGTTTAAAACACAGTTTTCCATTCATCTCCTTCTTTGATGCGTACTAGATTATATGCTCATCTTAGATCTATTTTTGTATAGATCTTACCTTGATTTAACTAGTCAAGGAGTCTTGATATCAAAGGTAATAGATATATGTTCTTGATTGTGATCTTATTGAGTTCTCAATAGTCAACACACATTCGCAGTGATCCATCTTTCTTCTTCATAAATAGAATTGGAGTTCCTATTGGAGATTTAGAATGGCGTATGAAATTCTTGGCCAAATTCTTGTCAATATATGTCTTGAATTCAGCCAGCTCATCTTGTGATAAACTATAGATTGGTCCAAATGGTGGCTGAGTTTCTTCCTTGAGGTCGATTGAACAATCATATGGACAATGTTTCAAAAGAATATTTATATTTTTTTTCTTTAAAACGTCCTGATAATCCAAATACTGGCTTGGAATGCCACTTAAAGTCTTTCCACCATCAGAAACGGGTGTGGCATAAATAGCAAAAGTTGATCCTTCTTTTGTTGTGTGTATAAAAGCTTTTGCACCTATAAGTACGGGTTTTATTATACTAGACTTATAGCTTTTCACTTGATCGACAAGATATTTAATAATGTTATGAGAAAAGTCAAGTCTACGAGAATTCCAATCTATTTGAGGGTTATATTTTTCTAGCCATGATAAATCTAAAATAACTAGATTAGACAAAGATTTAATTATGTTAAAGATTACGTAGCTATTATGACCATTTATTATTACTTTTATAGGACGGGTTTCATGAGTGACATCTCCAAAAGATAATAGATGACTATTTATGACTTCTACATGTACGGATTTAGTTTTCTGTACTAAAGGTATTTTACGATTCTTAACAAATTGTTCATCTAGAAAGCATGTGGAGGCTCTTGAATCTAATAAGACACAAACTCTATAGTTTTTTGGTCCTAAATATATATCTATTATAAAACAAGGAGAAGGTTCTGAGGAGAGAATAGGACCTTCACTAGAAATTGTACAAGGTTCCAACTGCACGGTGTTGTATGCCGTGGCCTTCTATCTGGGAATACACTGGGTACCTGGCTGTGGAGAGTTTATTTGAAATTTGATGGCAAAATCCAACAGGCGGTTTGTCTTCAATAAAAAGGACAAATAATACAAAAATCTCAAAAAAGAGAAGTTATGTATATAAACCCTCTTGTATTCAAGTAAGTTTGTACAAAAAGGGTTCAAATTTTCACAAAAATCCTTCAAAACTTTATTCACCCACAAGGGCTTATTTCTTGTTGAACTTTAGAGTCCAATAACTCTTGATTCAACTATTAAGTTTCTATAAAATTTAGTTTAGAGTGTAGATAATCTTCTTAAGTTTTACCACAAGAAAAAATCAATTATAAATTCATTTTCGATTGTCTGATATCTCAAAATCCCTAGCAGGTGCTTAAAACCCTAGCTCAGAGACACCCGAGCACTATTTTCCTTATATCTCACAAACCCAAAATTTTAATGCCATAAAATTTTTTTACATAGTCTTGTGATATAAACATATACACTCTTGAAAATTTTGAGCCAAAAATCTATCAAATTGCCAAAGATATAGCTCAAATTGTAACTACTATATAAGTAGGTCACTTACTGCCCTTAAGTTTGTAAGCACTGACTTCAACTCCCAATATCTCCTTCATCTTAACTTGGATTTTATCAAGCCATATATATAAAGTGTAGCTGTTAAAGTGCTTTCTCCAATTCCTATTGCCGATTCTTGATTGCTCTTTGTATGCGCAAGTTATATCCAAAAGAGTGACAATAGGTCCAAAATCAACACCTTAACTTTGGGCGCCTAAAACTTCTTCATAAAAAGTGAAAATCACACAAAATTTGCTTCTAAACCAGATCCAAAAACCTAAACCTTATGATCTTAGCCTTTGATGTTTGACTCCTCTCCAAAAACAAACCCTAACTCCTAATAAAGCCTCAGGCAGCCTCCTTGAAGCCTATTGGGCATGATTTTTGGCCAATTAGAATAGAGATTTCTATCATCCACCTCTATTCATCCACATGGATGGCCAAACTACCCTTTTTATACTAAAAACCCTTTTCTAACCCTTCTTTTTATAAGATTTACATACTTGGTGCTTTAAGCACCAAATAAAAGAAATAAATAAGATCTTAGGGATCACCAATGTCTAACATAGGTGACTTAAGATATATACAAGTTACTATCAATATAAAATTAACTTCAAAAGTCACTACTAAAAAAAAAAAAGGGTTGTATAAATCTTAATAATAATCCTTTTAATAGATCTTTTTTAAACTAACAACCTAATCATATCCTATAACTAATAAAATCTACTGATATGACTTTCATTTAGCTAAGTAGTAAATTGTACATTAAATATACATGTATAATTTTTTTCATATAATAGCCAAACCACAACACGACAACAGTCATTATTATAACTAGACAAATTCGTTTTCCAACATGTTGTCTTCTTTGATAGCCGTACTCTTCATTTTATAGTTGTGTTGTTTCTTTTGATAATGTTGAACAGTGTACTTAAGTTCTCCACAATATAAACATAATCCTCCTTAACGACGACGAATATTTTCTTATTCAGTAAGAGGTTTAAATCGTACAGCATCAATTTGCATGTCTTTTACTTTTGAATATATGTTTTATCAAGACATTGATGTTGCCATTGAATAATAATGTTGAGGCTCTCTTGTACAACTCTCGGATCGAAATTCAAAGAGTCAATTATCACACTTCACAGCAAAATCAATTGCTTGACTCAATGTTTGAAGATCAGATAAATTGAGCATTAATTTTTTTTATCTCATATTGTAATCCATAGAGAAATTGGCTGATGAGTGCAGCATCATCCCACTTGATATCAGTCACTAGTTGTTGAAATTGTTAAGCATATAATGACACTGATGGATTGCCTTGTCGTAGGATGCAAATCTTATTGGTGGTAACACGTATTGTATCATATTCTTCATACATAAGTCAAAATTCTGCTAAAAATACCTCCAAATTATCCAATATTGACTCACGTCGTTCAAGAAAAGATAAAAACCAAAATAAAGCAGATCTCAAAAGTAATGTTTCAATAAATCTAACTTGAGATCCTTGCATAGGATAACTTTGAGGTTGAAGTTCAAGCACCAATTGTACTTGATTGACAAATCCTCGAAACTTAGATCTTGTGCCATCAAACTTCTCAAAGAAACTAATTTTTGGTTCTTTAATATTTGAACGGTGCTCCATCATAGGTGAGGTAGTATGGCTTGGTGTAGATATTGACACAGCTCCAACCATCTCTATATCTTCACTTCCTACTAATCTTGTTGCTGCTTATAGTGGTAAACTGAGTCGATGGATTACAAGCATTAGGTCTGTCATTTGTTCTTTGCATTTGTGCCATTGCACTCTTTATTTCTACAAGCTCTACCATAATAATATAATAAGAAGGAAGATGTCTATTCTCACTTCAAGAAATGCAGAATAACACACTCAAAAGAAAAAATTCTAGAAACAATATCGGTTTAGAAGTGGGTACTCTACAACTTCTAAAATGCTTATTTCTTATCAAGAGAAACGGATAATCTACTCTTAATTAAGAAAGACAAAGCTCTGATACTATATGTGTACTCTTATCAATCTGTCAAGGACATGAACTTGTCAAGGACATAAACTAGAAAAAGATGTATAATCTAATGAAAACTATATCAAAGAAAAGTCACAAAATAAAAATAAGAAAATATATATAATCAAAGGAAAATTGGAATGGCTATTGCCAAAGACTAGAAATATGAAGATTCTTGAAACTAGACTAGGATCAACAAAGGAGTTGATAAGAATGAAGAAGGCTTCACTCTTGCCTCTATAAATACTATCTAACTAAGAATTACGTGGCGGTATTCTATAGGACCTCTTACACGTGTCTAATTTGCAAGACACGTGTCAAATTGACATGACAAGTTTTCCACATGTGCGCCACGTACTTGGCTTGTTCCGCAAGCTACCAACATGTGTGACATATGGCTAGCTTGTTCCACAAGCTACCAACATGTGCACCATGTGGCTAGCTTGTTGACCAAGTTTCTAACCTACCAATCACCTATAGATATATATAAAGGTGATTCCGTGTCTATGAAGCTACTAAGAAGCTTCTCTATCAACTTATTTTACCTACTTCTATTGATCTATATTACTTAGGTAATTATTGGACTAAATCTTATCTCCGTGACAATAGAATAATATAGATGTTTTATGATTACATTCTTTAAAAGTGTTAAATTAGTATAAATTTATTGGTATTAGAGTGGTCCATATGGTTTTTCATATTATATTTATAACTATTTATTTTCCTTTGTCATTATTTGATGTTAAAAAATTGATAATAACATCAAGAAATAATAATGAGATAATACATTACTATACACTTGTACTTTTATTTTAGTTAACAAAATCTATATTTTAAATATTTAAAAAAATAAAAAAATAAAAAATTATATCCAAACTAAAAAGAGTGCATTATATTCTTTTTAATTATTATCTAATAGAACTACTTTGTTTAAATTGATATTTAAATGAATATTTTTATGGATATGATTTCACAAAGAATTACATTAATATTTATTAATTATTTTGTCTTATCTATATTGATCATATAATAATAAAATTATTATGAAATATTTTATTATAAATATTATATAAATATCAATTATATAATTCAAAATAAAATATAAAACATAAATTTAATATAATATCTATAGTTTATTTTATTAATATTTTTAATAAGTTCTAAATATTAAAAAATAATAATACTATAAAATAATTAATTTTAACAAATATTATAAAATTTTATATGTAATGATATTAAATAATATATATATATATATATATATATATATATATATATAAATACATGTATTTAAATACATGCATGAAGTCTTGTATAAATATAAATTAATAAAATAGAAAGTATAATTTTAAAATTAATAATTTATAATATGTGTGTATATATATATATATATATATATATATATATATATACATGTTAAATTTATAGTAAGTCTCAATTATATTTTAATACATCTAAAAATAATAATATATGAAACTTATTTTATAAATAAATAAAATTAATAAAATATTTATAATAATTAAATAAAAATAATTATAATTTCATCATTTCCATTAATATTTTTATAAAACATAATTATATACTATAATTTTTAATTTAATTGTGAAAAATAAATAATATTAATATTCACTTTTCAATAATATAAAATCTGTAAATCAATACTTTTAAATATTCTTCTTATACTTTTGCACTTGGATATAATCATTTATGTTCCTTTATCCTTTTAATAGATTTTTAAAAATTATCTATTCTTGATTTTAAAATAATATTAAAATAAATACTACCATTTATATTTTTGAATCTCTGTTTATATAAAATAACCTTAATATTCTCTAAAGCAATTTTATTATGTTATTTTAAGAGTATATTTCTACTTCTTGATACTTTATATATGCCTTTTATAAGTTTTTCACCATTCTTAAGAATAATATTTTATTAGATTTAAGCATGGATTTTATACTAACTAATTAATATGTGTTTTCTTTTGGTTGTTTCCTTGACATGGTATTGGTGTTGTCATTAATATCATCTACAAAATCACTCATGTCTTATATCATTGAATGTAGAATAGTATCTTCTAAAACTTAACATCAAGTATTATATATATTATTATTATTTAAGAAAATAATAATAAATAAAAATATAAATAACTAAAAAGAAAATATACTATCATCTTTAAGAAGCATCAAAGAATATTTTTAATTACAAGTATTCTTAGATTCATCATGTGGATATAGAAACTTCTCTAAGAAGTTACTTACATCTAAAAGCCGCTACAAAAACATCTTGTAGCTTACACACTTGTTTTACAAGCAACATGCTCTTTAGAAAATTGCATTATGGCTTTCTTATTAGTTAATATAAAAAGGAGAATAATTGAAGCTATCTTTAATTTTGTCATTGATATATTGATTTTTATTTATTTACTTAACAATAGTGACTATTCATATTAATTTTTATTTCATATATATATATATATATATATATATATAGTTTTCTTTCTTTATTTTTAGTTATGTATGTGTATATTATCTTTTTATGAGTAAAAATCTATGTTCTTAAATTTTTGACAAGGTTAACTATTCTAATACTAAAACTTGATTTATTCAATAATAAAGAATATCTTGTCATAATATAATATATTTGTTCTTTTAATAATATTATTTTATACCAATTATCATTAAAAATTTAAAATGATGATCCAATTAATTATTGTATTATTATAAATTTAAATTATTAATTTTAGTAATTATAAATATGAATATAATTATATACATATCTATATATATATATATATATATATATATATATAGCCATAGTTTTTGGTTATATAGGACTAGGAACTTAGTACATTAAAAATAATAATAATATTTAAAAAAATTAAATTAAATCACAAGTATTTTTAAGAATTATTTGATTTTTTCTAAATACGAAAAATATACTAATGAGATAGTTTATAGAACTTATTTTTAGAAGAATAGATAACATTACATACAAATTTAAAAATTACAACTTAAATTTTAATTTAATTTTTTAAAAAATTACAAATAAAATCAAAAATTAAAATCTCAATTAATTTTTGAAAATTTAAGATTCTTTTATGATATTTAAGAACCTTCTAGATACTTTTATTTATATTTATAGATTTTTAGAATCTCTTTTAAATATCTTAAATATACTATTGTCTCCTAGAAACTTTTTTTAAAATTACTATTTAATCTTTGAAAAGCTTTTATAACCTTCAATAACCTTCTAATATTTTCTATAGTTCTCTAGAAGTTTTAGCATAAGACTCTTTAAACTTCTAATATATTCAAAAGCTTAAAGAATTTCTTCTAGGAGCTTTTATAGAACCTACTTGTTACAATATAATTTAAGAGACATAACATTTTAAGAGACGAACAAGATCTGTCCAGTTTAACTTGAGCGTAAACTAGCGTATAGACTTGTTGAGAGCTTCTGTTGTCTTAGTAAAGGAAAAGTATGATCTTGGATTGGCCCCCTTCGCATGACCTGAACAGGCCTGTAATACTATGAGGCCTCTGAACTCCCTCACGACACTGTCATGGGGATGCTTAGCCCCGACTTCCATAGGTCCGAATTAGGTTTTACCTCCTAGTGAGAATTTAGGTCCTTGCGCGGGCGTCTGATCTCTCGGACTTGCTCTTTATGGAGTGCCCTGTGGTTCCTCGAGTGCCGCAGAAGCTAATGCCATCAACTGCGGGTTTGACACTATTGGTCTACTAACCACTCGCTCGCCGCTATATCCTGCTTGGGACGTTCGGTCCAGCTTAAGACGGGCTCCGCGTTTCAAGCTCGTTATCCTAACCATATCCTCTGCTTTACCGGGGAGCTGGGGGCAGGCCCATCGATCCCCGGCTTCTCCCTACTGCTCTAGCCATGATATTGCTATGATAGCTTTTTTGGGTAGCTCGCACCCAGGTTTGCCCTGTTCGAGAAAGTGCGACTGAGCCAGAGTGGGCGCACGCATAAACGCATGATTAGTTCCACAAAGTTCACTGCACTGACCATAGTAAACTCCTTCTCGTTTAATAAAAATGGAAGTCTGATTTAAACGACCAGGTACAGCATCACATTTTACATAACAAAGCATACTTCATTCTAACTAATACAAATTTATAAATAATTAAGTTTAGTTTACATAAATTTATTAATTTCTTGTTTCTTTGTCTTTATATTCTTAATAATGATATATTTTAAAGTTATAAATTTTTAATAAAATATTTATATATATTTTTTGTAATAAATACATCATTTTTGTTTTTTAAAGAACACTATGGCATCTATAAGATTGTAGATTATACACCATTGAGTTGATATATTATCTTATAATGGTCTTTATATATATAAATATATATTTATGTATAATTAAGATTACTATATTTTTCTAAAATAAATTGTTTCATTTTAGAGATTGTCAATTTTATTTATTAATTTTTTAAATATTTATTATTAAGATTTAATTCAATAAAAATTGATTATTTTTCTGTTTAAAGTAATATAATATTTTAAATTAAAAAAATAATTTTCCATTGAATTATTGTTTTTAACTAAGTTTTGTTCTGTATGAAACCATCTTTGGATAATTCAAGTAGATCTGCTTGAACAAATTGTTGCAACTTCATACAACTTACAAGAACTAAAAAAATTATTTTATAATATCCTATTTAGTGTAGCTTAATAGTAAAACATTAAAGGCATTTTGAACATGTTACAAAAATGATATTTAAAAATACAATTGAAAAAATAAAAATAAAAAAATCAAATATTATTAATTTCATACTAATATATATTAATCTATTTTTATATATTTATGAAAATTAAATTTAAATATTATTTTGATTAAGATTGTATCAACTTGATTGTAGATATTACATGATAATTAATTCTTATATATTATTTTAGACTATTTTATAATTAAAATATTTTATATTTTTAATTTTTTTTATAAAAATAATACTTATTATTATTACTATTATTATTATTATTTATTTTTAAATTTTATTATTTATGTTAGCTAGATTAAAAATAGATATGAGTAAATTTTTAAAAAGTATACAAAAAAGAATATATTTATAAATAAGTTTAACTAATATACATATTTATGTGCAACCTTTTATAAAATTTTAATATATATTAAATTGATAAAATTTAACAATTCCTTGATTATATATATAATCTAATTTTTATCAAGTCTAGTTGAACTAGAAGTATATAAATTATATTTTTTTAATAATTAAAATTTAGTGGACTTATTTTTAAAACTTAATGTTATATAAATTTTATGAATGTATATGTATATATATATATATATATATATATATATGCAATGTAATTTTTTTACAATCTATAAAGTATATAGTTGTTGTATTGTAATAAATTCTTTTGTTACAAATATCAATTGTCTTTAAACAAATATAAATGAAAATTTAAGTAAAATCAAATGCAATTGATTTTTTTTCTTTGTTTTTTTTGTAAATATTGTAAAAACTATTTAGACATGAGTTAAATTTGCAAGTTTAATTAGATACATTGTAAAATCATACAACTTTTAAAATTATATTTTTGGAATTAAAAAATCATATTGTATTAACAATATTGATAATAGCAAAGTAAATAGATACACAAAAAAATAAAATTTAAATAAATAAAAATTAATCTAGTTTGCAATATCTTTATTATGAAATATATAAAAGTTTATTTTGACATAGGTTAAATACACAAGTGTAGCTAGATGCACTATATGACTATAAGAACTTTTTATATATTTGTATTAAATCCAAGAAGCAACTACAGAAGCATCCTGAAACTTTTACATTTATTCAATAAGTTTTGCAGTCTTTACAAAGCAGTATTTATATAAATATATATATAAATATATATTGGTTTAAAAAAATACCCAATCTGTTTAAAATCCTATCATTATTATCATTTTTGACTGGATGCGACCAAACCACCAAATTGTTTAATCTATGGGTCCCTGATGATGCTGGCGAGATTCCCACATTTCAGAATCAGGAATCACGAGAAGAAGCATTCAGCAATGAGAGTCTGGACACAGAGAGAGCAATGACTGTACCCCCCCCGCCCCTCACCTAATGCTGGGGTTGCCAACGCGGTCTCCTCTCCGACCAACTCCCTTGCGTCGATTGATGCTCTAGATGCTCTGATTGAATGTCTGTGTTCAATTTTTTGCTACATTCAACTTCTTCACTGAAAACGCGATTGCTATGATGTAGATATGTTGTATGCTTGTTTGTCCATGCGTAGAGTCACTCTTCGTCCAGCAGTGTTCCTAATCCTCTCCTTGATATTTTTTTTCCCCGAGTTTTGTTACGCTATGTTATTCAACTTTGCAAAGTGACCGCGGTGGGCATGAAAGATAGTGGCACCATTCTCATGGGTTTGAAACTTGTGGGTGCGGCTCTTTTTCTCAACCAGAGTTGTTTGGTACGACACAGACTGCGATGCTTACATCAAAGCCGGTTCTCAGGATTGTGTTGTCGGTAAAATTAGAACATGTTGCATGCAATGATTTGATGGATAGCCGCTTTCATTGAATGCGGGGTCAATGCCAATCTGAAGACGCACACAGTACTTGCTTCCTTGTCATTCAATATCGAGTGATGTCACAGCATTTTGAGCTCCCAGGTCAAGATTAGAGACCCAAATGGTTTCACGTGTTGTTATTTCAAATTAAAACCAATATGTGATACTAAGTCTTCTACCATCGGCTGCAAGGCTGACTTAAACACAATTGAAACTTGGTGTTGTAAAACGTACTGCAATTGATAATATGGTAAATATTTCTTCTGATTAAACCTAGTAACCGACTATTATAAGAGCCTGTTATCTACATGCTTCAGTGTATTATTACTGCCAGCCCTTGTTGGACATCAACAAACCTTCATGGGGGAGAAAACGAGTAAACTTTTCACAGAACTTTATTTGCTCCAGTAAATCTGGCACCTATCACGTGAGTTAGTTAACGTGATTATTGTGAGCCAAGGGACGTGAGATTCGAATCCAGATTGATGGGTACACAGATCCAGAAATCCATCGTCAATGATTTCTACCTTGTGTTGCAAGTTACCATTTCTCCCCCACAAAGTCATCACTGCTGAGGCAATAACTGAGGCAAACAGATTTGGAACCAATCTCTTCAGCAAGAAATTCCAGGGAAGCTTCTGCTCTGCACCACCGCATAATGTGTGTGAATTTTCAGGACCCATCATTAATGGAATTAGTTAAAAGGGTTGATGAGGAAGCATCCAATCGAATGACAACACCTGTACTAAACAAGTAGTTACCACAATTCGATCGGCCAACAGACGGTTGCCATGTGTCAAATCCCGATCGGTAGATGGCGA
This sequence comes from Physcomitrellopsis africana, assembly GCA_036785485.1. Lineage (NCBI taxonomy): Eukaryota > Viridiplantae > Streptophyta > Bryopsida > Funariales > Funariaceae > Physcomitrellopsis > Physcomitrellopsis africana. The sequence continues at coordinate 23,294 of JAWRVF010000210.1, read as the reverse complement.
CTGCTGGAACAGTCCTGAAGTTCCCGCGAATTGCTGTCTGCGAAAATGTCGACGAAAATGAGCGGTCGTAACCTTGAAGTAATTTAAGTATAATGGTAAAGGGGGAACTGGGGGCGTCGGCTAGACTCTCTGTTGTCTGCAAGAACTCCTCCGAATTTCGTCGACAGAGCATCGGGCTCTGGAGCCAACGAACGAAAAAGCGTCGAAATTTCGTCACGTGGTGCTCGCCCTGAACTGCCCGCTGCTCCCGTCTTCGACGAACCAATGGGGAGGAATAATTTAGCCACTAACGCGGACTCGAGGATGAATATTGGGGCGCACTTATGGACGACGTTTTGTGTGGAGGTACGGCTTTCGTCGGGCACAATGGAAAGAAAGGTCGTCAGTCTATCGTGGTCTGAACCGATTGCGAGGGACGATACTCTTTCCAGGTGCGCGGCGAGTGTCTGCTCGAGTTTCTCGGCATCGCCTGTGTGTGTAATGTCGATCCAGTGTCAGGGTGGTGACGGAACTCCTGCGTGCCCGCCGTGATATGTCTGCTGGCGGCCTTGAGGCGAAATCTGGGCCAATATGGTGTGGTAGTGAGGGATGTGGACCAGTTTGAGTAGAATTTTGTGATGGTTTTGAAAGGGCGAGGGTTTGCTGTAGGTGATGATGGCGGACGTGGGAATGGGACAGGGTAACCGGGGGGAGATAATAGAAAGATTTCCATGGGGACTCCACATGGGAGAGGCGAGATTGAGAGGAGATTTTGATAGCAGTGAGTTAGGGCAGGATGATGGGGCGTGGGAGCTGGAGGGAGCTCAACAGGATTGGATGCAAGCGGATGGCGGTGATGATGAAGGTGTCAGTCAGCCGGTGCAGGATGAGGCGGATGAACCCGAGATTTTCCTTGATTACATCTATTCAGCTATCCTCAACGAAAATCTCATTGAGGAAGATCCATCTTCGGTGAGGAGCTTCTCTCGACTTTGTTGTTGTGTATTGCCTCCATGGTTTAAGGTTTTAGGGTTTGATTGAAGAACCAGTGGCTCTTGCTGCAGCTTAAATGATACAATCATACGCGCAAATATTTCTTGAGTTTTCTCAAGGCCTATGGCTTTACCGCATCAGGTGTCAGCGCATGTCACGAATTTCGTGAGGATCTCTATTCAGCTATGGAGAGAGCTGCAGAAGTTACAGTTTACAATCTCGAGTATAATTCTTTAGGCTATGCTTGTCGTACTACGTACTCCTTCCCGAGTGATTGTTGATTATTCGAGTTACTTCACAGGCAGCACAAAATTTCCAAGCAAACTCTACTGTGGATGGAGAGCTTAAGTCAGATAAAACGATGCTTCTTCTTGGGCCTCCTGTCTCGCAGCAAGAGATGGAGATTGCACCGCATACACCTGCAGTGCCCGAGGGACATTATGACCTAGCTCCGGCGCCTTCAGTGTATCAGACCACCCCAGATCTCTTCTGGCAGCATGATTTGAATGGGAGTGGAGAAGGTTAGATTTCTTAGGATTTATTCCGTTTGTCCAAGTCCCTGAGATATACACATGACCTCTTTGACACGCGTTGTATCTGTATCTTTGAATTTTTTGAATTGCCAGACTTGATGACATGGGCAGAGGAACCAAAATTGACGAAATCTTAACTTCATGTAACGCTAACTCATTCATTCTTGCTTGCGTAGCTGGCTTCGAAGACACTTCAGATGAGGTACTCTCCTTGGATAATATAGGCAGGGACACAATACGGTATTTTCCAGAACCTACCGAAGATCTCGATTATGACAGACCGCAGAAAAATGACGGATCTGTACTAGCTTCAAATTGGACGTATCCAGAAAGGCTTTCGCCCGGCGTATCAAGGCCTAGTCGTTCTACTTCCAGTTCGCCAATCACCATGTTCGACAATTCGTCAAGACACGAGTACGTGTTTGAAAATCCTTTTGAGCGAAAGAGTATGGTCCCAAGCACTAGGGAATTGAACTTCAATGGCCATCCTATTGTCGATCTTTCAAGTGATGACAGCGATGGAGACGAGGAGGAATCTGAGCTGAGGGAGCTAAATAGTGGATTACGAGGAAAACGAAACTTGCTCAGCAGGGCCGGTGGTGATATGAAGAGGCCGCGAGAGACTATACACCGGTCTTACATGCAACCTAGTAGTCACCAGTACACTGAATTCCCTTTTACGCAGGTTGCTAAAAAGGCACCTGAAATACATCCTTCTTTATACAGAACTCAAACTTGGGATCCCATCTCCAAGTATTCTTTGCAATTGGGTAGTCTGGAAGCCTCTGTTACCACTCCCACATCTGTTAGGAGTATCCCTGGTAATGAACCTCATAAAAGTATGTCTATCTCTAGAGATACTTTCTCAAGTAGCTGGATAAGTCTAGCGCAAAGGAGTAGCTCTGGTGAGGTGAGCACATCGTACGACAGGAGGGTGTTACCTGGGACCATGGCGAATTCTATGACAGGATCAATCAATGGAACGGCCATAGCTGCTGCAGTGGATCCTGTGAAGCGGAGCGAGGAATTAGCGATCCAAGCTGTTGTCCAGGTACTGATTGCCTGGTTATTGATATATCCCCAAGTTCAGGGTCGAGAAGTGATAAATATCTTCCTACTGCCTTCTTTTCACGCATATTCAGTTTTGCTGTAAGCCTCGCATCTTTCATTGGTGTCGGAAGATGTACGTCTTGGTTTACCTCATGGACAATGTGTTCTACACGTCGAATCTTCCTGGTACAACAAGTTTTTAATGATCTTTTGATCGTCTAACTTTGAATCCCTGTTACTGTCTTTAATAATAGTGCATCGATGCTAATACTTCCTTGAACAATTTTACTTCTTAGGCTTTTTCATTGGGGGATGAAAAGGAAGAGGCAAATCCTGATCAAGACCTTTTAACCATGACACTTCTCAAGCATCAGGTATTAAGAGCTTATGATTTACGCTATTATTTTTTTCTTCCTCTTGTCCTGCAATGTGTGAATTGCTCTTCTTACCTCTTTGTTAGTAGTCTTATGTAGGCATCTTTTGCCTCAATTTCTGTGGTACAGAGAATAGCGCTGGCATGGATGGTGAACAGAGAAAGCGGTAGCCACGAACCATGTGGAGGCATTTTAGCTGATGATCAGGTGAGCTTTCATTGCAGAAATTTGTACTTTGTCTCCTTTTCTATTAATGGGTCTACTTGTGATGTTGATCTTGCACCTATCTATTTCAATTCGCTAAATAACTGTGACTAATTGATGGTAATTGATTATAGGGGTTGGGTAAAACTATCTCTACTATTTCTCTTATATTGAAGAATAGGGCTCCGGTCCAAAAATCAGGCTCAAACAGTGTACAGTCTCTTCAACCGGAGGGTTCTACAGTTGATCTTGAAGATTACGAAGACGAAGAAGATCAATCATCACAAGAAAGAAAATTCGAAACTAGGCAATGTTCATCATCTCCTAACAAAAATGGCACTCAGCAACAGCTGGATGATCCTAGGTCCAGCCAATCATCGAATAAAGGTAGGCCAGCTGCTGGAACTCTTGTTGTATGTCCTACCAGTGTTTTGCGTCAGTGGGCGCAAGAGATTAAAGACAAGGTTGCTACGAAGGCAGGCTTATCAGTTTTGGTGTACCATGGGAGTAATCGGATAAAGGATCCGCAGGAAATTGCCAAGTTCGATGTGGTTCTTTCGACTTACTCAATTGTAAGCATGGAGGTTCCAAAGCAGGCACTTCCTGAAGAAAAAGAGGAAGAAAATAGAAGGAATGGTTCTGAATATGAGTTCGTTCCATTCACAAAACCTAAAAAAGAAAAGGCTAAGAAGGGAAAGGTCAAAGGTAAAGGAGCAGGTGCAGATGGCGATAATCCTGACGCTGGACCTTTGGCTCGAGTCGCTTGGTTTAGAGTTGTCCTGGATGAAGCTCAGAGTATTAAGAATTACCGAACCCAGGTTGCACGTGCTGCATGGGGTCTTCGAGCTAAAAGGCGATGGTGTCTGAGTGGAACGCCTATTCAGAACTCTGTAGATGATCTCTTTAGCTATTTCCGCTTTCTTCGTTACTCTCCATGGGATGCCTATAAAAAGTTTCAGCGTGACATAAAGGAGCCTGTTGGGCGGAACCCAAGTGAAGGCTATAAAAAGCTCCAAGCAATTCTGAAACCGGTAGTTTTGAGGCGTACCAAAAGTGAGTGTTATGTTACCCTGAGATCCTTAATTTTTGCCACATGGTGATAAGTTCATGATTGATTGTATCTAGTTATGATATGCTTTTTTGAGGTTATGTTGCATTAAGCGTGAAAATCCATGGAGAACATTAAGGCACCAGAGGCTATTGGTCGCTGATTTATGTCAAAATGTCATTTGAATTGCCTTTAGAGATGTGGGTTTATGCAGCTTGATTATCACTGGTATAGGAAATAGGGTTTCTAACTTTCCGGGGCTCGATTGTTTTATTGTAGCTTCTCTTCTTGATGGAAAGCCCATAGTCAATCTACCTCCAAGAATCGTAAAACTTCAGCAAGCAGAATTTAGTTTGGATGAGCGATCCTTTTATGCAAACTTGGAGATCGAATCACGGGCACAGTTTCAGGTTGGTTTCACCAGTAGTGTCATATCCTAATTCTTGATTGCTGCACTGTAGGATCTTGGGATAATTGAATGTTGAGTTTTTGTAGTGTGGATCTAGGCATCTGAGTCTCTTACAATGTCACGTCCCAAGGAACGCTACTGTTAATTTAGGGATTCTTCTGATATTTTTTAAGGTATGGTTATATGAGCCGCAGTCATGAGATTCCGAATTTTAGGGTGAGTGTTGATTTACAGATGATCATAATAATTATCCTGTCCATAAATGAATGATGTATGATCTAAAGATATGTAGAATTTATGGTGTCATGTTCCTGAGATCTTCTGCCTCTGCAAGGCATCATGGAAGTCCAGTTAGTTTGTACGAAGGCGCATCTCATCATGAATGTGGTCAATTTGCAGATGTACGCTGCAGCTGGAACTGTTCAGAATAATTATGTGAACATTCTTTGGATGTTGCTGCGGCTTCGTCAGGCATGTGATCATCCTATGCTTGTCAAAAAATGTGCCAAGAGTGAAGCTTTTCAGAAAACGACACTAGATGCAGTTCGGAAGCTGCCCCTTAGTCAGCGCACTGAACTTATTCAGTGCTTGGAAGGTGGTAGGACGATTTGTCACGTCTGCCAGGTATGTTTTACTTCTATGCAAGTCAATTCTTACATATGGAATCATGGAATGTTGGAAATTTTACCTTTTGCATTGTATTTCTATTTACATTTTTTTAGTTCCTTCCTTTCTTTCTTACTTTTGTTCTTCAAATTTATGCTTTTCAAGTATAGTTGAAAGGACAACGGATTTGTTGTACTAATTTGGGAATTTTCAGAGCAGTCCGACTTAATGATTTTTTCTCACCCACTTGGACTATTTGTAATTTATGGAGTGAACGCTGATTCGGTGCTCACATTGTTGTGACTGTTTGGAATTTCTATATGTTGAGCATACCTGCGCTGTACATCTGCATGTGGTCATCATTTTTTTGTGTGCTCTTTCCAGGATGCACCTGAAGATCCAGTGGTCAGCATATGTGCGCATGTGTTCTGTAGACAGTGTATATCTGAGCAGATGAATGGCGATGATGCAACCTGCCCGTCCCCCAAGTGCAAGAGATTACTCAACAACTCTTCGTTATTCACACTTTCTGCTTTGAAGGACCTAGGGGTTGGTGGAGGAGTTGAAAACCTTGGAAATGAAGAGAGGAGCATAGAGCCTGCCATGACAGAGGTGGAACAAACTTGGAATACATCTTCCAAGATTGATGCTATGATTAATACATTGCAGGCCTTGCCAAAAATTAGTGTGCTTGTAGAGGATGGAAAGATTGTCAAGGGATCTAAAGGAGAATCATTTTTGAAATCAGAAGCTTTGGAAATCGAGCAGGGTGAAACCCTGGGTACGGGTTTACCAGAGGTTTCTGAATCGATTAAAATCGAGAAGGTTGACTCGACTGAAAAAGCTATTGTATTTTCACAATGGACTAGCATGCTTGATCTTCTAGAAGTACCATTGAAGAAATCAGGATTATGTTATCGGAGACTGGATGGCACCATGTCGGTTGTTGCTCGAGATCGAGCTGTCTCTGATTTCAACACGCTTCCAGAGGTTTGCTCTTGTTCTGGTGTAACTGGTGTTGCCTTTCCATCAGATCTCTTCCTATATCTGTAGTATGCAAATAGCTCGTCTTATGGAGTTCTAATTTAAGGTTGTAATGGAATTGTTACAGGTGACAGTCATGATTATGTCTCTTAAAGCTGCAAGTCTAGGATTGAATATGGTGGCTGCAAGTCATGTGCTTTTACTGGACGTATGGTGGAATCCCACCACTGAAGATCAAGCAATTGATCGAGCACATCGCATTGGCCAGACGCGTCCTGTAAATGTCTCACGATTTACAGTTAAGAACACTATTGAAGATCGTATTTTAGCATTACAGGTTTGCTTACAACCCATCTCGACAATGGTAGTGTTTTGCAGAATGCCATATTTGTCTTTTAAAGCTGATGGATATGTGTCTTTCATTTGTCTTTTTAAAAAAAAAAAAAAAAAAAAAAAAAAAACCTATTCGGAGTAGTTCTCACGTTTCTGAGACCGGGAATGTCATGCAGGAACGGAAAAGACAGATTGTGGCATCTGCTTTTGGGGAAAATGACGGAGGTGAACAAAAAAATCGCCTGACAGTGGAGGACCTACGCTATCTTTTCCGAGTCTAAGTGACTCTGTCCTTTGTGTATTTTAGTATTACCGCTGTTTCTGACATGTATCATTCCCCAAATACAACTGCAGAAGTAGTGGACTTCGTCGAAAATTATTCTACAGGAGTAGGACAGTTTTGCCATTCTAGGGCCCACGCGCGTAGCCTGTAGGGTATCGGGTAGCCTCCTCAAACACGTCAATTGATCCCTTCCTTGATAGTGATCTCTAACCTTGTAGTCACTATCTTGATGACAAAATTATTTCCAAGGTTGTGTATCGTCTGAGAGTTTCAGATTGCAGGCCTGTGAAACCTTACAGTTCAAGTCTCATACCTGAGTTACCTTGCAGCCAATTGGAATACCCTGAAAGCGCCAACAATGGATTACTGAGGAGGCATTCTTTCTTCATTTTGTACACTAGTTTGTATTGGAATGAAGTCTTAACTTAGTGGTTCTGATTAAATTTGCAAAACGCCATCTATAATATACTGAAATTTCTATCAGATTTGATATGATATGTACGTAGTGCTAGTGATAAATGCAATAATCTGGCGACGATTGACACTTTGATTGATCATACTCTGCATTTATAATAAGCACAACTAAAAGATGTGTACATTGTGCATGAATAATATCCATTGTCGTCTACACCATTCGGTAGATGAACATAAAATCAGCATAAATTTCTTAACAATTGATCACTTGTAAAGACCTGCAATCTTATCCATGCTACATGCTCCTGATTAAGAAGGTAGATATAATCTATTTTCAATGCTAAGAAGTTAACGATTGCAGACGAATTCATGTAGTAGTGTGATGGTTGTAGTACTAGATATTTCTTGAAAAGTTTTGTGGATTATGGAAATGGATAATTATGTGGAGCATTTAGTATTCATAGAGAAGTACTGAAAATAGGGATACATTTTGCTTGAAAATAAGATGTCTGTATTAAAACAGTTGCATAAGAGTTTGGTGCAAATAAAGGAGAGTTTTAGATTAGTCAAATTACAAATTTTACACTACGAATAAGCTTGCATCTTAGATTATCTACGTTTCTTGTTTGATTGTGGTTGTTATTTTTTCCAAATTCAAATATTTTAAGAGTATCTAAATTATTTTTTGATCCTTCTTTTTTAGATATTTCACTAGGATCAAACTTAACTTTATGTAGTATATACAACTTGTTCTAATTCTAATATTAAATCTCAATTTTAAAATTTTGAATATAATACATATTCTATAATTTAAAATACTGTTAAATCTAATAGGAGGCAAACTATCAAGATTGATTAGGAGAGAAGCTTTAGAAAATACAAGAAACAAGTTATTATTGCCACTTGTCCATTCTCCAAAGAAAACAATGTTCTAAGTGAAGAAGAAGAACAAAATACTCTAAATTCTCTTCCTAAAAAGATTTGCATTGCAAAAAGTCTTTGGTGTTGTAAAACATGTAGATGTCAATTTAGAATATAATGTCATGTAGCATATATTGCACATTGTGAATCATCTTTTCATTGCAACACATAGACTATGAACATAAAATTGTGTGTATTGTTAAGTAATGCATAAAGCTAATTAATGTTGTCACACTAGCAAAAATAGGGGCTAGTTTATAAGGTGGAGTGCAAGATTTTATTGTACACTCTACCAAGTGCTAAGGTGCACTCTAACAAGTACCAAAGATTAGAAATACAATTTTTACTTTCAATTATAAGCATAGTAGCAATTGGAAGTAAGGAGACCAACATTGCACAGCAACTCAACAAAAATAGTATCTTGCAGTGACATTGATAGACGGGAAATAAATCATACAATTACACTATTATTTAATAAGGTAAATAAGAGGATTGTTCCATTTCAATGCAAAAAGTGCTTTTTGGCAAGAATCACTTATTTGTAATTTATTTTGATGCCATATTGGATGATAAAAAAGAGATGATATTTATTAAGGTTAATATTATTTTTTGTAATTGTAACATAATCATCAAATTTGTGGCATGTAAATTATATATTTATGGCTTTGATATTTATATATTAGAATTAATTAGAATAAAATTGTTATACCATTTCAACTTAGTTTATATATTTTAGTTAGGCATGTAGGTTTGAACATAATTTAAAGTTCAAAACTTAAGCAAGATTGTGCAAAAGTATTATAGATATTTATTATATTATAGAAGAATTAAGTTCTATGTAATAAACTATGCAAATAACATATTAATCAATAAAGAACAATTGATTCATAATCATCTACACAAGAAAATAATTGTTGTTTGTTCTACAATTTTAGATCTTAAAGTCTATTTTGCTAATTTTTTTATAATTTAAAATGTGCAAAAGAATGTATATAGAAATACTTGACTATAAATGGGAAATATTTATAAAGTTTTATTATCTTATAATTTTTTATAATCCAACAATATTATAGTTAAAAGATTCAAAGAAAAATATTTTTATATCTTACAAATCTAAAATCTTAATTATATAGGTATTACTTGATATCTTTTGACTATTTTAATAAAAAAATTATAATTTAAAAAATTAAAAAATTAAATACAAATAACAAATACTAATATTATTTGTATAAATAAAAATTAAATATATAAACAAATAAAATATTTCATAGAAAATAAAAATTTTCAATTGCTATTAAGATTAGTTAGTATATTAGTTTTTTTTAAATATTATTAATCTTGAATACAAATTGAAGTAGATTTTATTATCCACTAGTTAATAATTCTTAATTATTAACAATAGCTTTTTGAATATATATAAAAATTACTATTAATTTTATCTTGATTTTATTAGAGCTAAATTTATATATTCTTTATATGGAAAGTGATTAACTTGTTCTAAAGATATTTTTGCAAATAAAATATGTATTTTATAAAGAAAGTATTAATAAAGAAATCAATGAACTATCCACCTTATTCTTATAGAAATATAAAATTAGTTGCAATCAATATCAAGAATAGCTTATCATTTGTTGAAGTAATTTAAAACCTAAGTAAAAACCAAATAAATAAATAAACAAAACTAATAATCATGTAGGTGTAAAGTAACATCAAGTTTTCATAAGTTTAGTAATCATAATATAAGAACCACTTATTATACATCAACCACTATTCTAAAATTTTAAAATTTTAAAAACTTATTTGTTGATTGATAGTTTGCTGGTTTTACTATTTTATTTATTTTTAATTTACATTTTTTTCGTCATTATTGTTATTAAGTTTGTGCAATAAATACTTAGCAATCCAAAGACATATTAAATTACAAAGAAGTTTTTATTTATGTAAAAAATATATGTTACAATTAACATAATTTAATTTTTAATATGTGTTCTTTAATATATATAAAAGCATGTTCTAAAAAACTAATATTATATAATCTAAGGTTTTTGAGTTTTATAATTTATGCTGATAAATTTTTCTTAAACTAAATCCCTTTAAAATATATTGGTATATTTTGCTATAAAAAAGTATTTCTTTATTGTATCTAAAAAACTTTTTATTTAACTCATTGTACTTAGTAATAATACATAATGTCATAATGGAGTCATTAAGTAATTACAAAAGATAACTCTAATAGTAATACAATTGCTAACCGCTTTGTATAGAAATATTTTTCTTGGTAATACATCCATGACAATCCTTTATCTACAAAATCAATCATTTAGACTTATATTTATAATTCTTGTACATATTGTTAAAAAACGTCACCAAATTTTATTTTAAAAAATTAGATACAAATGTTGGAATATAAGATTTTAAAATACTTTGTTGGATTAATTGGAATTAAGTAGAAACTAAGCATAGTATTCAAATTTTTAAATTTAATAAAACTAGAGATTATTTAAAAGTTTAGAATATTTTTTATTAGATATTTTATATCCAAAATCTAATGCAATAATATTATTTGTATTTAAGTCATAAACTTTATTAAATGCCAATACTTATATATTTGTATGGTTATAATATGCAAGTTTTTAAACCAACCTTTAAAATTTTTAGAAACTTAAAGTGTTTTGAACAAACATATTGCCAAACAATAGATTACTTATATAATATTGGACAAGGATAAAATTCTAATGATTCCAAAATGGACATTTGATTTGTTTATAAAAAAATATTAAGGTTTCATCTACAATTTGAATGTTTGGGTGCTATTATAGTATAAAGACCTATATCAAATCTTTGCTAGATAGATGATTAAAAGGACTCTATATCTTAAATTATTTTTTAAGATTTTAGATCATCTTCTATGTGTCACAATCTTATGTTTTATTCTTTGCACATTAATGATGAAGAATGTGTGGATATTCACTCATCTATAAGTTAATCTTTTATTTTCGTATTTAACCAACGACTTATTGCTTATTCCAATTTTTTTTAATAGGAGTATAAGTATGAATTTAAAAAAACTCAAAAGAATGAAAAATGATTTGAAAATCCTTCATTTTCATATAAGAGTTTGTTAAACAATACCACAACAAAGAATGACAATGAGAGAGAAGTGACATAAATAATACTTTGGATTAGCATATAAAAAAATAAACAGAAACAAGATAACATGGAACTTAGAAAACAAGAATTATATAATAAAATTTTTAAAATAATACTCAAAATAGAATACCTATGTATCATATAATAACTTAATTCTATAAATAAAAATTTAAAAATATCCTAAATAGTATGATATTAAAACCTTCAAGTTATTATACTGATGTAATAAATAATAGTTGTTAAAAATCTTATTATTTACAATAGTTACTTTATAAATAAAAAGTTTTAAAATAATAATAAATATATAAATAATCTAACTTTAAAGATTAATAGAAAAATTTTAAAAATTTACAATACTAGTTTATTAAAACAAATAAAAATTTTAATTTTTTTTTATAATGATTAATATGTTTTCTTTATTAACAAAGTATAATATTCTACATATTGATGTTAATATATAATTGTTGTTGTAAGTACTTTTTTAATAATATTTTTTTAAAAGAATTTTTTATGTTTTATTTTTTATTTATATTATAATAAATGTACTTATACAAAAATTTAATAGAATCATTATGTTGCAATTGAAATAATATTACTATAAATATTAGATGTAAATTTAAGCCAATAATTTTTTATTACATACCCTCTAATTTTTAAGAATTAAAAACTACATCTATACAATAGTATGTGAAATGTAATAATTATTTTATATATAATACATATAATAAATAAAATAAGTATATATTAAAAATAATAATTGTGCTATTATTCTTAAGTTTTGAATAAATTAATAATATTTAGATATATTTCTTCAATATGATATTATTACATATTATAAATATTTTAGAGGAAAATATATATATATATATATATATATATATATATATAATATTTTTATAATATCAAGTTCTTTTTAAAAAATATTTTTGGTTATTTGTATTTATGAAAATTAAAAATAATTGTGATCAACTTCAAATTGAGTATTTAATTTGCACATATCTTTTTAATTAATTATAAATATATAAGAAATACTCAAGAATTATGTAGAGTTAAAAAAAATTGATAGATATTTATTCTATCAATAATTCAAAAAACAACAAATTTTATAAAGTTTTCTTTGATTAAATTGAAGAAAAAATAGAAAGCCAAAGATTATATTTTCATACAATTTAAATATTTAGTTTAGCATAAATTGATATATGTCTTGCTTATTAAAGACAATACTGTCTATATGTGTGCATCCAAAGGGCAATACATTTGTTCATGCATCCATGCATTCTTAGATATTTGCACAAGTGTTCATGTTGAGTTGCATTCTTAGATTTATTGAAATATTTTTGAAATATCAAGTTGCATTCTTAGATTTATGCTAAACTAAATATTTAAGAACAAACCCCTATGACTATAGAGGCATGAAGAGATGTATAAGAATCAATATCTAAGAATGCAACTCAATATCTAAGAATGAGATGCAACTCAATATAGAGGCATGAAGAGATGTAATGCCCTTTCAATGAGCTAGGTTGTATAAAGACATGAACACTTGTGCAAATATCTAAGAATGCAACTCAATATTTCAAAAATAATATTGAGTTGCATTCTTAGATATTGAGTTGCATTCTTAGATTGAGTTGCATATTGAGTTGCATATTGAATTTTTAAGAACAAACCCCTATGACAATTCATTTCTACCTTCAATTCATTTCTACCTTCTCTACAAACATTTAAGGTCTCCCAAAACATATTCCCAAAACAAAGCATATATATAATGGGGCTCCAATGCTAGTATATGTGTGTGTGTATATATATATATATATATATATATAGAATTGCATATAATGAAAAATTACATAATAGCACTAATAGATCAAAGTAATTGTTACAATGATATGTCACACTTGAGAATGATCATTGTAGTACACAAGTGCAATTTCAAGTTAAAGGAAATAAGCTTAGTGAGATTTAAAAGTTGAAACTTGCTAGTATACTTGCAAAAACAGGTTCATCCATGCAAATATCTAAGAATGTAACTCAATATTTCAAAAATAACCTCATCACGTTATGGATGCTTTATCCTAAAAGTGGTACTTCATTCCCCATTCCCTACAATTTTACCTTCGGATCAAAATCCTAAGTTTGTTGATAGGGCACATTTCAGGACATTTTAAATATGAGTGAACCCATGCAAATTTTGAAATTAATAGCTCCTTTGAAACCATGCACCTGCCTTTCGTGGTGAGAAATGGATCTGCAAATGTTTCGGTTTTGATTCATTACACTTGTGTGAAGATATGTGGATTTCTTTTCAAGCTGGTTACCCACAAATAACACATCCAGCATCACTGAAACGAGAGCTGTACTTTCACACCAAGAGTAAGCTTCAAATGACATTTTTGGGTTCCAACAACGCTGCACTTCAATTCACAGCTAATTATATATACTTTGTTAAGTCAATGAGATTGGTAATATTGTTGAGGTGCTAATAGTCCTGAAACTTTTGGGATCACGCATGCTCTCATGTACACAATTGATACAAACGGTGGTTCCCACGTAATATTGCAATGAGTATTTCCGATATCAACATGATAAACCTATGACGTGCTCATCGTGAAGCCACATCAAGAGGTTAGAACATGAAATAAAAAGGTCATACCTTCCTTAGGTCACGAAACTACGTGACAAATATAAACTCTCTATCCAAGCCAAAGGGTTGGTACGCAATAGGTTGTACTATCTGTTTACCTTCTAAAGCTGGCAGTTCATCCACTCGAGGTGGTTTCTCTCGCCAAATAAAATCATTTTCATGGTCAGCCTTTCTCAACATATTCTGCAAGGTATCTAGTTCCTGTCTGAAAGGTACCTTCCAGACTTCTTCACCTGCAATTCGAAGTGAACATCAGTCGACATAACAGAGCATAGATACGCAGGAGACAAACTGGCAAGCTATCCATAATGACGCAACCTAATCTAGCGTTCATAAATGAGGATAGAAGGACTCTAGATTCAGCATTCGATACAAGGTAAAAATAAAGTCACCGACACGGCGAAGCAATTAACCTGAACAGACTACCGTTTGACACAAGAGATGAACTTTGCACGTCTCCAAGGTTAATACAGAAAGAAATCTTACTGGGACGGACAGACTGCACGCGGCTCAAGGAGTATCGCAATATTCCTATAGCAACACCAAAGCTTTCAACTTTCGTGTACTCTGCAGCGATGTGACGCTGGCTGCGTGACTCGTGGAGCACGCTGCAAACTCCAATGAATTTCTGGACCAAGGCGATAGTACATAAAAAATTGTAGCAAATCAGTTTGTGTCGCCTCCAATAAAACTGCATACACTCCAATGGACTGAAACCCAGGCAGAATATCATAACAAGCCGAAAGGATAGAAAAAAAATCGGTAGCATCAAACACAACATATCACTTCAACTCACTCGCAACTTGTCAGAGATATCATTCCAGTCCGCAGCACTTGTGCGAAGCAATAGAGATGCTTCTTCCAGAAATTGCACGACTCCGTAGTGAAGCTTTGCCAAGAGACTCCCACTTGTGCCCTTTTCCTCCGCCTTCAGAATTGTCACTGCCTGCAATAGTTGAAGAGGATCAAGACACTCATAAAACCCAACACTCCTTTACAAACCACCAACATAAGCACCACCTATCCCAAATCAGATCTCAATTTGTATCACAACAGGTGCAATCACACCTTGGGTACAATCACAACTTCGGTACAATCTGTGGTATATTAAAAACCCTAAATAGCTCCCTATAAACTAACTCTGAAGTTGGCACCCCTCAACTTATGAAATTAGCTTTTGATGGGTTAAAGTCTGCTCATCCTGATTTAGATTACTGATTTGGAAACACACATCTACGTACGATTTATGCGATTCAAACACCAAAAAGGTCGATCTACATGAGAAAGTACCGTCTAATGTCCAGCGTGCACGTAACATACAAGCAAAACAATTATATTCAACGAAAGTGTTTAGCAATGGTAGAAGAGACCTGTGCTTCAGCGAGGCAAATAGTGCTCATAACAGACGCCATCGACGCAGTAGATTCTGGGCTCCTATCTGGGGGTAGGAAAGGCTGAAGTGGAGGCAAAACATTCTCTGCCAAATGCTTAAATATTCCTGAAGCTCTTCTGAATAGGGTTCCGGCCTCCACAATGTCTGAAAGATACAGAATACTTAGAATCATCTCCCTATAATTTCATTCGAAGAAAACTGCAATAAGATGGAACACATCAACCACATATTTTTGTATCTAATACAAAGATAACAGAACATAGTGATGGAAAACACATTGTACACCTGTACCCAAAACCTCCAAGGCAAGCTCACGCTGCAGCGCCCCATACAAAAAGAACGTCATGCCAAGCTCGTAACGCAAATCATCCACTCGGAAATACTTCGGCCCAGTAAACAACTTGCCACTGGAGCCACTTAAAGGGCTAGTCCATCGGATTGCTAAGTCTGTCGTCCACTGAACAATTTTAGGATTGTTCTTCTTTTCTTCTACACATTTTACCAAATTTTCAAGTAGAGGTAAATAACGCTCTAATTTTTGCAAATCCTGTCAACCAACCGCAGCAGTGCTCTGTCGTTAGATGTCATAATGGAAAGACGGCAAAGGCCATAGCCGAAATTACAAAACCTGCATAAGCCAGAAAATCTCTGGCTTCAACAGCTAACTAAAAACCACATGCAAAAATAATGATGGCGATGATGATGATGATGATGATGATGATGATGATACTAATAACACTAATATTAACAAAGCAATTTGACTGTCCTGGAACGTGGTTACAGCAACTTTCATGTTACTAAGAATTGAGACCCAAGAGTGTCGTCTTGCATAATAGAAGAATGCAGGGAAACTGAGATAAAATAAATAAATAAATAAATAAATAAGAACTGAGAGAACAGCAGATGGTTGTACCTGCAAGATTGGAGATGTAATACCACCTGCCATCTCCCTTGCAATAGCGGGAGTAATTTTACTACTTCCATTAATCGATTCCTCAAAGGCTTGGCGCTTGGTGCTGAGCTCTTTCAGCTGCTCCAACGTGCCAGAATCACGTGCATAATAGTTCTCCTCATACACTACCTGATAAAATACACCACTAGCTGTTAACATGTTCACAAGATTATACCATATACACTCATACACATGATATAAGGACCGTTGATGGCAACCACACTAGAAACTTACTGGAAACAATCGTAGCATGACCTTCACAGAACTCGAAGCGAAAGAAACTACGATACACTAACAACCACTAGTTGCCATGCTCTGATGAAGCACAATTTATTACTCTTGAATTTGCGGGAAAACACAGAGAACAGTAAAAAGGAAAAAGAGGGATTCGCACCCTTTTGGTCTTTAACTTCACTGGCTCTCGATAGCGGAGCAGCATCGTTTCTAAAGTTATTTGGCAACAGTGCCGACGGCACACTAAACTAATTTGGAAGCTTCTCTGAGTCTGTTCGCGCCAATCGGTCCTCCTCCTGTTGTAATTTTGCAATCTCAAATCTGATTTTCTCCTGAATGAAAACGAGTGTACGAGTGAGCAGCCGCAAAGAAAAGTACAAGTATTTCCTAATAAGAAAGCGACACACATACACTCATACCTACGTATCCTTGGGACAGATTAAATTCAAACACTAAGCTGTACTTGAAAAAAAAGAGCTTTAAAATCGAAATCTCGACAGATTGGTGAAACCATCTAGAGCGCGTTGTGTTCTTAAGTTCCCTAAACAATCTGCCCTGCGGCAGAATATAGTAGTCGGGTACAGGTTTGAAGATCACGAAATGAAGGGTAAAAGCTAGGACTCCACGTAACAAGTTTACGTTTAGCTAAAACGACGTGTAAGTTCATATTCCTAACCTTATGATGGTTTTCAACCTTGTGCATGACGTAAAACCCAAATAAGCCGCCTCCTACAGTTCCAATCGCAATACGGAGGGGGCCCCAATTCATGTTGGTAGTGCCTGCTAACTCAACGTAAACCTTGAAGGCTTCGAAGCAAAACTTCTAAAATACTCCTAAGCATCAAGATTGTACTTCAAGATCCGAGCTCTACTGGCCAATCCCAGCAATTCGTGCAAGAATACAAAGATCCTCTGCTGCTGAAAAGGAAATGCTGAGAATATGAAGAGCCTTTGGATGTCTCAAGTTCGGTGCCAAAATCACAGAGCACAAACAAACCTCGCACCCAAATATGGAAAAATCTCCTTCCGTTTTCTCAACCCCTACCAAATCTATTCTCAACTCCTGCACAAGGTCAACATGAAGCCAAAAACTTATGAGACTCTTCCCGTTCCTCCTACCTTCACAACCCACCAGCTAACCCAAACACAAACAATCCTCCAGTCGGTACTCTACCGCCGAAAACCCCCCACATTCTAATACACCATATCTCACCAAGAGCAACGCCTCCACGTCACATCGAACCCATCGCATACTCCATGCAAACCCTGGTACCCGGACTTCCAAAGCAACTCAAAAATCACCACAATGACAACCTCACATTCAAATCGCAGAACATTCGAACCCCACCAACCGAATGCTCCACACCCCAACACACACCTGAACAACAAAATTCCCCAAACATTACCCCTCTCCACAAACACAAACACACACCAATTCAAACAAAATCCAGAAAGCCCTAAAGAATACTCCTCACGTAACATCTTTGGGCGGAGCTACAGCACCTAGCATAATTTCACAATTCAACCCTGAATGGTCCGCCAGATATGAAAAGAGACGAGCTCCTCCAAAGCCAAAGACACACGACCACCACCTGCAACTGCAATGCGGGCAATAACACCCACATGCGCCGAAGAAGCAGGATGGGCAGTCAAGAATTGTCAAGGCAGACTAAAATGGGTTGGAGAAGCGGGTAGGGGATGGCGACGAAGATAAGAGCAGTGACGAGAAAGAGGTGAAGCAGCAGCGGCAGACGTGACGACGAAGGCAACGCGACGGGGAGCCTTCAGTCGGTGCCGATGCTGAAGAAACGATGGGGGGGAGAAACAGGGGGCCAAGCTCCCCCTGCTTATTTAGCCACCTGTTTGATTAGGAGCCCTGGTTCTGGTGTGTGGGACGGAGTATCGCCATGAGTTCCATGCTCCATCCTGTGTTTCACTCTCTCTCACACACACACACACACACACACAACCCCCCCCCCCGGGCACACTCTTTGGAACTATTCTTAGCCCTTCCCCTCTGTCTTGCCCTTTTTCCACCTCCTTTAAATCTATATATTATAATTATTATTGTTGTTATGGTGCTAGTTTTGAAGAATGATATACAGTTGGAAGTTATCATTCACATGTGTTGTATTTAAGACTCACAAAAAATTCTTTTGAAATATTTTAAATTTTGAATGGTTAACCTTGAAAATGTTTTAGAACTTTTATAAGTTCTTTTCTCTTTCTTTTTTCTGTTTGCTTACTTTTTTATGTGGTTCTCTATTCAAATATTTTAATCAACTAATACAAAAGAAGCAAGGGATTATCTTTCTTTTTGTTGGGATTTATTTCATAGTTTTATTAGCACTTGACTTGTTATTCTTTGTGAATGTTGTTCAGTCATTGTAAGAGTTTCTACATTCATACTACATTTTGATGTATAATTGTTTTAAGAGAATGTTTGTTAAGCATTGTTATTATTATTATTATTATTATTAAAGGCAATTTGAATTATATGTATGATATATTGACAAATTGACTCATATATAAAAAATAATTGTGAAATTTGGGTTTTGTGATTAAAGATTTTATCATAAAAAATAATTAAAATCAACTCAATTTAGTTGTATATAGATTCAGTACAATAAAATTGATGTTGGTGTATATTAAGAAGTTCTTTTAAAGATAAACATTGAAAATCAAGTATTCTTTTTAGAACATATAAGTTAAGGAACCTGTATGTATGTATGTATGTATAATAGAAATAACAAATAAGATAAAAACTGAATTTTGAATAGTTAGATCTATTTGTTAATACAAGTACAAAAGTTCATTTCATATATATATATATATATATATATATAATTAAATTTATTTAAGTTAATTTGATATTATCTCTTAAATAGAAACATATTAAACTTTATAATTAAAAAATAATGAAAAATATAATATGATATCTAAAAATATTACTTAACAAAAATAACATCATTATGCTTATATTATGAATCAATAAAATTGTATTGATACTTTAAAGTTTTATAAAATATCAAATAAGATAATTTAAATATCTATATAATTATATATATATATATATATATAAAGAATAAATTATTTTTTAAAACTAAATTAATATAATTTAATATTAAAATAAATAAATAAATATATTCTAAAAAATGAGATAGAATAAAATCATTAAAATATACAATAGTATTATTTTTGGAACATATATAAAGTACCAAAAATTTATTACTTGCTATTAGTTTTTAAAAAATATTACAAATGATATTTTATAATAAAAAATATATTGGCTTAAACTTTATTTGTAAAAGTAGTAGAATTTAAAATTTATTTATATCATTATTATTATTTTGTATCCAAATATCTAAAATTTTAAATTAGTTAAAGAATAAAAATAATATATATTTAATAAATTGACTAAGAATAAAATAGATTTGATAAGATATTTTTAGATTATATATATATATATATATATATATATATTAAACAATCACAATCCTATAAATAAAATTTAAATTTAAATATTTTGATAACAATAATAATTTGTTGAAGAATCTTCTATAATTATTTAGAAGTTTTTAAAGTTTTTATGTTTATTTATAACCTTCTACAACCTTCTAGAAATTTTTATTAAGAATTTATTAAGTTTCTATAATATGTTGTGGCTTTTAAAACTTCTCCAAGAAGTTTCTATTAGACTTAGTTTCAATAGTTTAATTAAATAGAAAAAATAATATATACTTTGATCTTATCAATACAAGTTTTAGATCAATCCACACAATTCCTAAAGCTTAATCTTGTGTTTAAATTTTTTTTGTTATAATATTTTATTGATCTTATTTATTCAATTTGTTAATATTTTATCATTTATCTTTAATAGTTTGGATTTTTATTTATTTTTTTATTTAACTATTTTCTAATTAAGTATATTTTTTCTTAGATAATACTATTAAATAAGTTGTAGATTATTTACTTTTAAACTAAGATTTTATCTTATAATTATGTTTAGTTTTGTAATTATTTCTTAACTCACCATTTAATCTCAAAGATTGCAGATTATCTTATAAAAGTATTAATTATAATGGATATTTTTAATTATAATAAAAAAATTTATAAATATATTAAAAAAATTTAAAATATATAATTTGTCTTCTTTTGAATTAATATTTATAATTATTTTTTATATTTATAAAAAATTTATTTTTAGTTTATTATAAAAAAATTACTTGAAAAAAAAGTTGTTGCTCTAAAAATCTTACATACAATTACAAAAGTGTTAAAAAATGTCACATTTGATATTATTTGATAAAAAGACCTTAAAAACATTTGAAAAAGTTACAACTAAGACCAAAAGAATCGCAATCAACAAACAAGGAAAATATATTAGAAATTAAGTTTATTTTTATTGATGCCTTTTTATTAGCAACAAATGAACTTTAGACCAATATGACAAATACATATGATAGAATAATGACAAAGTTTTGAGATTTTTTTGAAGGAACCGCTAGGTAGACACCTCTTTTTTACTATGTGGATATCTCTCCTCCCTTTGTACCATGCACTCTTGCATATATATAATAAAATTCTTATTTACACTAAAATTTTTTGGGATAAATTTATAATAAAAAATTTCTTAAATAAAGTCAATAAGCTTTTTGAAGTGAATGAAAGAATTACATGAAACATATTATGAAATTTTGTTAAGTTTAATCACCAAAAAATTAAAATAAAATAAAAATAAATAATAAGCTATTATATACAAAAGCTTTATTGTAAATTTTATAAAAAAAACTTTTTAGTGTAAATAGGAGTTTTATTATATGTATGTGGGGATGCATGGCATAAGCAGTGTCTATGTACTAAAAGAAGAGGTGTCCATCTAGCAATTCCATTTTTTTAACAAGTGAAATTTTTACATATTGATATCTTTCAAGCTATTCTAATGGATTTATCTTAAGAGAATTTATTTGGATGTTTTTGAGACATATTATGTTGGCTTAATATTTATCACTATTTAAGAAGAATTCATAGAATATTAGCAATTTTAAAACTTTTGTGATAAAAAAAAAGACACTTATTGTCAAGGACAATAACTGGATGAAGTCAAATAAACAAGTGAGACCTCTCTCAAAGAAAAAAATATAAAGAAGTATATATATTAAAAAGAAACTGGAATGGCTAATGCCAAAAGACAAGAAAACTAGAGACCCTTGAACTAGACTGGAAACAAGAAAGGAGTTGACAAGAGTGAAGAAGGCTTCACTCTTGTCTCTATTTATACTATCTACCTAAGAGCTAAGTGGTGACGTTCTATAGGACCTCCAACACGTATCCAATTTACAAGACACGTGTCCAAGTTGCAAGACACGTGTCGAACTTGCAGGGCAAGTTTCCTATATGTTCGCCACGTATTTAGCTTGGTCTTCAAGCTACCAACATGTGCGACATGTGGCTAACTTATTGACCAAGTTTCTAATCCAAAAGTCTACTATGGACACTTATAAAGTCAAAGCAGCGTCTATGAAGTTTCTAGGAAGTTTCTCTAAAGATATTATAGAATTAACCTGCTTTTACCTTCTTTTATCTAGTTCTATCTGATCATATAGGTAACTATATATATGTCCGTGACATTACCCCTCTTTTAAAGCATGAGTTCCACGAGGAGCGGTGATTACATGTGTAGAAAGTCTAAGATGTGGCGAATAGTATTTGCCACATACTCTGATCTTTGTTCTCTTCGAAGGTAATTGATGGGTCCTCTCAGCCATCGATAGTGTCCCATTCCAGGGCGAGAAGACCACCCTGTTATTTGATCATTGTTGTGACCTTCATAACTTCCTTCGAATATCACATCTAGAACACCGTCAGGAGTTGTTCCTATCTCCAATAAAATCATCAAACATCGAGAATCTCTTCCAAGGTTGTGATACCAAACACGTTGTATCTTGCCATCTATTCGAGGAAGAACATGTCATTCTTGGAGATCTTCATCTTGGTTGCATCGTCTTGAGGGTTGTGACAGTCGCAATGTCTCATCCGGTAGGTCAGCAAATGAAGGCTCTTGAGTCAAATCCGCTGGCTGTTGATTCTCCATCTCCTTAGCGTCACAAAATACAAAGAAGCTACAAACAAGGATAGAAAGTTGAATGTTATCTTGCCTACATCTTGTTTCTTTTATGGAAAAAGTCTTCATCTTGGTTTCGATGGATATTGTTGATGAAAGGTCTCCACCTTCCTCGCTGCATTTGCCAAATTTTTTGCTAGTTTCCATGTGCGCTCACTAATATCGTATCCGTGCTAGTGAACAAGATATTCCAACCTATTTTGGCGCCACCTTGAATCTAAGACTTCTTCCATTTCAAATTCGTCAGTATTGTTCACTTCTATAGGAAGAGGTGGCACTTGTCTTCTTCTTGGTATGTTCACTGTCTTATATGGTTCAAGAAGAGACACGTGGAATACAGGGTGGATCTTTATAGACTCTGGTAGGTGTAATCGATATGCAACTGGATTAATTTGTTCAAAAATACGAAAAGGTCCAAGCTTACGATAGTCCAACTTGTCACAAGGTCGCGTAGTCTTGATATTGCGACAAAGTAGCCATACCTTGTCGCCCACGTTGAGTTGTGGTTATTCCTTTTGATACGCATCAGCATTTATCTTTTGTCGTTCTTGAGCTTCCTTTAATTGTGCCTTCATTGTTGTATGTAGTTCTGATAAATGATTTACCAAGTCTTCCACCACAGGATTGTCAACTTTCGAATAGACAAAAGTATCAAGTCGTGGATGG